>VHZZ01028607.1:4375-15207 GCA_009801015.1 Silene noctiflora
CTTTCATACTATGTAGATATTGATAGACATGTTCTCAGATTAGCTAAAACAGTGGCACTTAATGGGAAAAAATGGGTCATGTTTTTTCACATACGGATTTTACTCTTTCACATACGACTTTTACACTATTACCCTTGTCATTTTTTCATTCCCTCGCCCAATTTATTTTTTTCCTGACTTTCCTCATCTCCCATCACCACCTTCGGCCAGCAAACCTCACGTCGGCCGACCTCACCGCCGGCCACCATCACCTTTCCCAGTCGGCTACCCTCGTCAAACACCAGTAGATCACCACCTAGTTCGACCAACAATGACGACAATCACGTCAACTTCGCCATTAATCAAACAACTAAAACCGTATAAATGACTTAATTAATCCCCAAATCAACAACATACTCTGGTTCTTGAGCTCAATCGCAAGAAGAAAAAGGTAACATTGAGTGAAGACACCATCGATGGTGAATTCATGGACAAAAACACTTGAAGAAACGTTGTTCCGGAAAGAGAAATAATTTAACGAAGGATGTAATAATGATGATATGTCCAAAACCGTAATTATAATCAACCAATCATGATTGATTGTTGCTCACATGATGCTAATGCTACTGGACAAAGTAGATAAGTAATTGCGTCGTGGATCAGTTCGATTTGTTAATGGATTGAGATACAAATTGTTCCAATTTTTTTCCTTCTTGAATATAGAAATCAATCCAACAATTAAATTACTTCAAGTACGAATTTAGATCTATTGTTCAAATTCATGAAGCAATTTAGATTAAATTTTAGGAAAAATGTCAAAATATGAACATGCTTAAGTTTTAGTTAAGAAGGGTAGTTGATGGAAAAATAATGAAAAAGTATATGTGAAAAAGTAAAATCCGTATGTGAAAAAGTAATTCCGAAAAATAAACCCCACAAGTTCTAAAGACGAAACAGAGGATAGAAAAAGCAAAGCGTACTCGTATCAAACACCCTTCCAAAGAGTTCCAGTGGCACTAATTCTAAGAGTTCTCTTTCATAATATAGATCAGTTAACTCCATTCTTGATTAAGTATTGTTTCCGACAAGAAGTCTTACTAATACATTACAACAATCCCTACCACTGATTTCCGTTTCACCAACCTAGGATCTAATTCTAAGAGTTCTCTTTCATAGAGAACAAACATTGTTTCTCCCAGCTTTGAGTTACTTCGCGTACATCATATTGGACAAAAAGAAAGGCAGATAGCTATTTACATTCTAACGCACATGGCGTAAATAAAGAGATATCCTTGGCATGCTCAGGATACATCACATTACTATTACTTACTATCTTTGACCTTCATCTTCTGTTTCTTCGTCTTCCTCTTCAAAGTCCAACCCTCTGATAACCATCTTTCCTATGTTAACTGAAACAGACGAAAACAACTGTATCTTAGAATAGACCAATAACACGACAATTACATCCTCTATAAGACAAAGCTAACTGCCTTTCGATTTTACCACACAGCGAATTATGACACAATTTAGATCCAAAAGTGCAGGGTGGAGACGTGGAGTTAATCGTGGTTAGGGACATGGTATTACATTAAATTCGATATGAGATTTGATCTTATAATGGACGCTGCACCTAAACTCGGCCGTAACACTATAAATTCGGTCAATATCGCCTCAATATGTTGTTGCGGTAACTTTGAATATCTTAATAATACTCAGATCGCAAGGCACTGAGGCGACCAGAATTTTATATGGTACACTGATTAGGAGGGCAACTATTACACCTTATCCCTCGGTTTTGGTAGAAACCTTTCTGCAATGGAGGATTATACGCTGGTTTGTAGATATAACCGAAGCAAACATTAATTTTATATTAAAAGTCATTGAAATGAGAAAGTTGAGAGCTATCTTATTCTTTTTAATGTACGAAACTCAAAAGGCTTTGCATATTGCACAAGTAGTAGAAACTTTTTTGTTTGTTTAAATTTAAATTTGTTTGTCAAGCTCAACAGCAAGTCTTATCAATCATGTACCATCAAGTTGAAAACCAAGATTAATGCACAGTTAAAAGTAAGTTTAAACAAGAGCAGCCATCAATTTTCCTTCTATATTAATCCCTAAAACACCTTAATCCATCAATTGAATCTAGGAATCATCGAAGATTTGAGAGGATAGACTGCATCTGGCTATTGTTACAGTCCTTGCAGCAAAGAGTTTTTTCTTCTTTTTTGATTCATTGACAATTAGAAGAAAGCAATACAGCACCAGCATCATTGGACCAGATTACTACATACTTTCTAATTGTAACAGAAATAGATAATGCAGGTTTCAACAGGATGATCAACAGAAAAGGAAACTGGAAAATTATATAACCAAACATGATTCCAGTAATGCTAAAAACTTTAAACAGTTTCACTTACCAACAGCATCCATGCCAATCAATTTTGGCATAAATTGCCTGATGTGATCTTCAGCTGCTTTATCAGCTTTGAGAGATTCGCACTCAAACGAGACTAAAATCTTGTTTTCTGCTAACTTTTGTTCAACTTCCTTGACCACGTCTTTCTCCCAGCTGTTGTATCAATATTGTCAGAATGAAGAAATATACTCCCTAGGTTACAAAAAGCTCTGGCCTAGTGACCTTAGCAATTGAGAATGAACAAAAGCCTAATATGAGAGAAGTTTTAATTATTGTTAAGGCTATTGCAATAAAAATTAGGACATGCACCTTAAATAATATGATGATCAAACATCAGTCACCCACCTATTAGGGAAAGGGACAGCTTAAGGACTTACCACAGTTAGACTATGAGCGAGACTTGAGTATGTGCCTATATATGGCGTGAACGAGGCTCCAGAAAAGTAATTTCTGTAATCTAATGATTTACTTTTCACTATTTGAAATGAGCCTTATCTGAAACCAGTTCAGCCTTCGTGTAGAACTCGAAAAGAGAGAGAAACTAATCATAAATGCATAAATGATCTATCTTATCCCACAACATTGATGATGAAAGGAAGTAGTAGATATACTAACAATGATCGATTTAGCTTTGGTGGAAGGATGTAGCAGATATATTATCCCAAACAATCATTCGCAGCATAAATGATCTTATCTCATCACTAACATGGATGGATTATGCAGTCGGTTTTTAAAGATGCCTGGCAATATATTGGTGCTGATATTATTAGAGCAGTTCAGAATTTCTTTCAGACAGGAAGGAGTTTAAGGCAGATTAATTATACAATCCTCACAGAAATTCATAAGATGGAAATACCTTCTTCTGTGACCCAATTTTATCCAATAATTTGTTGCAACACCATTTATAAATGCATAGCGAAGCTCGTGTAATAGACATGGTGAAGTTCTCCCTTTTCTTATTAGCCAGAAACAAAGCGCCTTCATAAAAGGAAGGGATATTGTTGAAAACATTCAAATCTCTCAATTAGGTGAAGCTATACAATAGCAAATCCTGCTCTCCTAGGGTAATGAAGATTGATCTCGAAAAAAGCTTATGTCTTGTTTGAATGGAGCTTCCTTTGACATTTTCCCAGAGATTTTCATTACATCGATAATGGAACGTGTGACATCTCCATCCTATTCCCTTGTCATAAAACAGTGAGATTTTGGTTAATTTCAGAGAAAAAGTAATGGATTGAGCCAGAGAGATAAATTATCATCTGTACTTTTTACAATTTCTATTAAGTATTTGAACGGAATTCTATGTCGTTCAAGAGTATGATGGATTTAGGAATCACTCTTTGTGCAAACCCCTCAAGTTGAGCCTTCTCTGCTTTGCTGATGACCTGCTCCTATTCTATAGAGGGGGCATGAATTTCATAATGATCTTATTGCGTGCCTTTGAAACTTTTTCTAGTGCTTTATGTTTGAGGATGAATTAAGGGCAAATCTGGTATCTATGGCAATGGAATGGAACCTGGATGTATTCAGGAGGTAATTAGAACAGGAATGTGCCATGCACATCTACCATTTAGATACCTAGGTGTTCCCATTGCTCCTAAGATGTTGCCAGTCCTTGAGGGTGTGTTTGGATAGCAAAATAGGAGAGAAAGGGAGAGGAGGGGGTCAGAGGGGAGGAAAAGGGAGGGGAGGGAAGGGGAGAAGGAATGGAGAAGTGGAGTTTTCCCTCTAAATCTTTCTTATGGTGGACGGATTTTGATTAGGCTTGGAAGAGGAAATTGGATCCCTCCAAATCCCTCCCCTCCATTTCCCTCTTACCCCTTTTGTTATCCAAACAAGGGATTTTGTATCCCTCCCCCTCCCCTCCCCTCCCTTTCACTCCAATCCCCTCATCCAATCAAGGTCTGAGGGTTCCAGTCTGTTGCACAAAGTTGTATCCAAGATTAGAGCTCTTGGCTCTAGAAAGTTATCATATGCTGTGAGAATGGTCCTCGTTAAAACTGTGTTGAGCACTACACATAACTATTGGGCTAGGATCTTTATACTGTCTGTGAGTATAATGAAGAAGATAACTGCAATATGCAGGAATTTCTTATTGCAAGGGCAGGAGTGTGCATCCACACCTCCACTTGTTGCTTGAGAGCAGATATGTAAGCCTAAAAAGCATGTGGAGTTAGGTTTTGTTGGCATTTTACAATGGAATGTAGCAACCATTGGTAAACATGTGTGATGGATATTGTAAAACGCTGATCATTTATGGGTGAAATGGGTTTATAATATATATTTAAGAAATGTAGATTAAAAAGGGTACTTGCCGGATCAGGGAAGAGTTGAACATGGAGAAAAATTTGTTGGATTAAGGACAAGCTTGTGCCAGCCTGACAGGGTACTATGAAAATTGGTGGAATAAGGGTGACAAGCATACTGAATAGTGGCAGGGTATGAATGGCTGGTGCGTAAGGGGTCAAAGGTTGATTGGTATAATTGGGTCTGGAACAGAATCAGTAACAAGTATAACGTTATTTCCTGATTGGTAGTTGGGGGGAGGTTGTTAACAAAAGACAGACTGATTCGGATGAATATTTGCAGAGATGAACTTTGCTTCCTGTGTGGCGAAGAAGCTGAAGATCAGAGCCATCTGTTCTTCAAGTGCAACTTTAGTAGAAGACGCTTGGAATTGCTGTCTGATTGGTTACGAACTAGGCTTTCTTCCACTGATATTGTGCAATGGTGGAATACCACGAGATTTAGGCCAATTTTGCAGAAGAAAGTGATTGCAGCAGGACTGATGGCTCTCATTTATCACATCTGGTGGAGCCGCAACAGATGCAGATTGTAATGGTTTGTATCTAGACCTGAAGTGTTATGTCCTAGTCTCAGATATGATGTCAAGGTGAGGGTTAGGCAGATACTGGATAGCGTGATGCAGTGTAAGCATAGAGACTGGTTGGATATTTTATGATAGAACAGTAAATATGTTTACTTGTCAGCTGTAGAGGATGTCTGACGTGAAACTGCAATGTTGTAATAGTTTTGTTGTAATTTGCTTAAATGTAGGAACTTAAATTTCTACCAAAAAAAAAAAACATTGATGACGGAATCTTACCCATGAGCATGTTCAACATTATGAAACCTAGCAGCATCATGTCCTTTGCATTCCACAACCACAGCTGCCTGTTTGTTGATCTGCCAAGCAGGCAGGTTGGAAAATGAAATAGAAAGGCAAAAAAGTGCTTCTAGTAAGATAAACAATAGGACATGAAGAAAGAAGGATGTAGGGTGTCTTATATTACCCTGAAATCAATAATTTCCAGCTTAATCAAGCGGTAATCCTCCCCTCTGCTGCACTCCCTTTCACACGTCAGCTCTTTATAAATTAGCAAGATATTAGATAGAAATAAATAAAAAATTGGAAAATTTCACTTTGATGCCATGAGAATTGAGCTAATTTAACTTTGATGCTATGGAACTATGCAAATTCTACTTAAGTGACCTGAGACTTGAGCCATTCCTCCATTTGGTGAACTGGAGATTAATCTAACCAAAAGTTCATCCAAATACCAAGTATTTTTAAGCAGTAGCTTTTTTTGGCCAAATTATGGGAAAGATGACCTTAATATTTACTTAATGTTTATTTTTGCATTTCATTATGCCATAAAACGTCATTATCTAGAGGAATTGACTATGTTCTACATAGGCCACCAAATTTAGAACTTGTTTAAAACTAGGTTATCAAAGCGAGAAGTTTTTTATACATGAGGTCACCAAAGTGGAATTTGTGGAAACACAAGCCACCAAAGTGAATTTAGAGCGCACCTCAAGCGCAAAAGAGGAAATTTTCCTGAAAACGTAAGTGACATAATTTTAACAGCGAAAACACAAAAGAAGAAAGACAAGACAAAACAAGGGGAAGAAACAAAGAGGTTAAATCAGGAAAAAGAGAACCGCGACAAGGATAGGTACCATTAACATTAATTCACCATTGACCTGGAACGACAAATCCATTTTTCTGATTAATAGCACAAGTATTGTAGTACTAAATGATAAAACCTATAATAAAGATTTATCTAAGAGTAATGAAAAATTAGACCAAATCGAAAGGAGAAGGCATTAAAAGATTGATAATGATAATCAGTTAATAACCCTAATTGCGGCCACTTTGTCAAGGTTTTTGAAGGTTTCGATGACTGAATTTTGAAGTGGTCTCATTCACATGATTGGCCAACATCAAGGCGCGACGACCGATCATAATGCAATAATATAAAATCAACAATTTAACAGATTGGTCAATTCTAAACCTGACAAACGGGTCAATCGGGTCGGGTTCAGGTCGCATCGGTTTTAGATCAGTTCGGGTCAGATCGGGTCATTTCGGGATCAGGTCATTTTTGGATGTGGATGGGTAGTTCTCAAGTTATTTGGGGATAACAGTCAGTATCCGATAAATGATAATAAACATTCGGGTAAGGGTTGAATAGTGTCGGGTCAATTCGGGTTTTAAGTCAGATTTGGGTCCTTAATTCGGGTGCGGATCGACTTTGGGTTGGGTTATTCGGGTCGGATTGATTTTGCTAGGTCTAGTCAATACCATGATGTTGGATTCATATCATAGGAAAGTGTTGACGGAATCAAGAGGTATTTGATACTAGAGGCTCCAAAGCCATTGGGACACAAAAAATGCAACTTGATATTGAACCACTGATATCAACCAACATTTTGAAGCATTTCAATCCAAAAGAATAGAAAGGAAAGAGGTCATGGAGTAACTAGTGTTGGAAAGTGAATCCTCATCGAGCAATACACATAGGGTAGCAATGACAGCATTATCCCTAACCACATTATTAAACAAGTGTGAGCAGGCAAGGTTTTCATAGTTCCTTATATCCAGGGTTGTATTATTAAAGATAAAAGACTTCTACCAGCTATTCCAGAGATAGGCATTCACCAACATTTAGAAGCAATTCAATCCAAGAGAATTGAAAAGAAAAGACGTCATGGATTAACTAGTGTTGGAAAGTGAATCCACGTTGAGCAATACACGTAGGGTAGCAATGACAGCATTATCCCTAACCACATTATTAAACAAGTGTGAGCAGCCAAGGTTTTCATAGTTCGTGATATCCAGGGTTGTATTAAAGACAAAAGATTTCTACCAGCTATTCTAGAGATAGGCAGAACTCCTCTAAGATGACATGGCAATAGTCATATGTCCCACAACCACAACCACAACATTATCCCTACCATTCAAGGGCTCCCACATATCAGAGGTTAGGAAGGTTCGGACATATGCAACCTTACCCTATGTTGGCAACACAAAGGCCAGATTCTGTCATATGTCTCAAAGTGAATAAAAAAATAACTCATGAAAGCAAGCACAAGCAGCCAAGTGAACAAGAGGCAGGGAATCTCAGTCCAGAGCTGCAGACAAACTAGATTCATTTAAGAGCAGGATAATTTTCTACCCACAGATGACCACTAATATCGGGTCTACAGCTCACAGACAACCAAACAAAAATGCTATTTCATCATCTCTGTTTTCTCGTGTCTTTGCAAAGGCACAACCATGGTGATGCATCCTTCACTTGGCCAACACAGCCGATATGATTAATACAAAAGGACACTCAAAATCGCAACATTTTACATGCCACAACGTCATAGTGCGATACTGGCATTCGAGACCATTTTTGTGATTGCGAGTAATACAGTGATTCAATATCACATATACAATATTGGTTGCAGGTCAGCCAAATGACACGGAAGTACCTTTGAGGCTTTGATTATGACTGGGTTAATCATCTGCGACCATCAGAAACATCGTTCAAAATAACTTTATTTTGACCACCACTAAATTCTTAACCCAATTTTAAAAGCATTTCAAGTTGTTTATGTATCTGGCTAGAAGTAAGCATTTCCATTCCTAGTGCTCGATATACTTACTCAGCCATCTAGAATGATACTTTGTATATAACTCCATCCATCCCATTATTATTGCCCTCTCTATTGTGGGATGATCTAAGGAAAAGTGAAAAATTAACAATTATACCCTTGAATTAAAAAGTGGGGGACAGTTTATGGTGGATGGGGTGAGAGTTAGTTATCTAGGGAAAATGTTGGATGTTCACTCTTTTCCCTAACTAAATTAAGAAGGGGACAATTAAGTTGGGATAAATTATAAGGGAAACGGGAACAATTAAAATGGGATGGAAGGAGTACAAATTAATCTAAATATATTTCTGAACGATCTGTTCTTCAGTTAGCATGCTGGAACAATAGAATGGCACCATTTGATTCTTCGTTTGGAAAATTTTGTTCATCACAAAGAGGAGGTAGCTCTTAGTAGTAAAGGTAACATCACTAGTAGACTTTGAATTTTGGCAGACAACTCGTGTACATATTTTAACCACAAGTTCAGTTTGCCATTTTTTGTAGTACTAATTTTCATAAATTTTGTGCTACTATGAAGTTGTTGCTGTTACACTATGCCACATAGATACAAGAGGACTCTTAAGTATATACATCTAGTTGTATAATAAGTTTTTCTCTTTCAAACTATAACTTCATTGCTTTTACTAAACATGTTAAAAATTTCTCTTCATCGCAAGTTTCTCATATACCACAATTCAAATCCTTAGACAACGAACAAAATCTGTCACCAAATTACGTACTGGTAACTATTATCATTCAACAATCTAGCAACTTACACTTACCATTCACATTACACCAAAAAGAGCAATTGTCTCGTAAATCATTGAGGGTACTACTTAGTTATGACCTAGAGCCCTAGAATCAAACTTGTCACATAAAAACTCACCTCAATTTTCCCTTTACACCAAAAGAAAACAAACTCAAAGAACAAGGAGATACTAATAGAATATACAATATCTCTAATGGATTTTATAGATATATTGATAACTTCTTGAAAAATACCATTGCCACAATCTTTCTTACAGTGGTTGTAAGCTCTTTAAGCTACGAATGCATCCTCATGTAACCCTAACAAGTAATGACGTACTACCGTTATTATCTCACTTATACATTCCCCTGTTCAAGAGTCAGAATCCTAGCCAGTCCCATCTGACAAAACGATAGATATAAGAAATAACTACATTCACATTAGCATTCCATCCCGAATGGAGTACCTATCCAAGTAAGGATGTATGAAAGTTTTCCTGTTTAGCCTACTTGATCTAGGAGGGTGCAAATAATGTCGGAACGGACGAAAAAGAAGGAAACTGGAGCACTACCATTACACAAGTGCAAAAGCACAGTATTTTTCTGATTAAATTTCCCAATCTACCATATTGCCCAAAATGGCATACTATACCATATCAAATAATAATATTGTCAAACAGACCCTCAATCTATTTTGGGTTTTTAAGGGTCATTAACATGTTAGTTGGATTGGTTTTACACAATATTAGCGTCTTACAGAGACGGAATGATGAAGGAAAGAGGAGGTAGGTAGAAAATACCAGTGCCATGAAGGCCATAACAAGTAGAGTGAGGAAGATGGATGAAATGACCAGAGATGGAACCACATGGAAGTAATGCTATTGACGCCACTCCTTCCATCTTCTTCTTCTCCCTTTTGCTCTTCTTTAAATCTTCTTCTTCTGTAAAAACCATATCATTTACCAACGCCAACAAAATTAATTATTAGTTGGGTCAAATTTGAATTATTTTGCTAATAAGTTGGAATAACTAACACAAGCAGATTTACCCATTAGTTTGAAATTGTAATGTGTTCGTCAACGATTAGAATTCAAATTTGCAAGTCTTCTTCTTCACGATTTACCACTGCAAATGCCCCCAAGGGGAATGGGGCTTGATGGTATAGTCCTACCACATATGAGTACTCTCTCCAAATGTACTCTCTCTAGTTGGAGTGCCCCATTAATGTAAAAAATTCCCTAAAATTTGGGGCTCCCTTAATTATTTCACCGTCACAAGCTTAAGACAAGGCGAATAGTACCGTATTATATGAATATGGTAGAATATGACTCTTTTCAATAGACTGACCAAAATATAGAGTAGGTGACAAATAGAGGGTAGGTGCATTGTGCATGCTCACTATAATGACAACTTGAGATTAAAAAATTAATTTTTTTATAGTCTCCATATAATTTGAATGAACCACATTTGTTGTATTTCTCCACCTGCTTTCATTTCCTATTTTCAAAATAACACAAAACTTCTCACCTCTCATATCCCTCTTTATTCATATTTCATATTCAAACCCCAAAACCTAGAAAAATCCAAAACTCCACAAAACACCTCACCTCTAAAAATTTTGGTTGGTATGATAAAGATCATGCTGTATTGTTGTGTTTTGTTTATTTTTTATCAAATTTTTTAACAAATTCCATGATTGTTATCATTTTTAGTTTGATTTTTTACATTTTTAATTTGATGTTTTACCATTTTAGTTCATTTTTCC
>VHZZ01028612.1:10789-22013 GCA_009801015.1 Silene noctiflora
AATTACGTAGCGTCTCTGTGGAATTCGACCCCTTTATACTACATTTATTTGTTGTACTTAGGGTATTATTTTTGTATAGGGTAAGACCTCTATCAATTATTGAGGATCCTCATGGAGACTAAGGAAGAAAAAGGTAACGGTGATAGGTTACTCGACATTACATTTGGTTTATGTGTTTAATTGTGTTAAATTTTGGTTTTTATAAGTTAAAGTTGACACATTTACATGTTTTATGATGTTCCTTGTTCAATTCATGAATTATGGTGTTCACATTATGTGAATGTAGAATAATTGAGTTAGTTTGGTTTTTAGTTTGACAAACATGCCATCTTTTACATGCCTTGAGTTTATTATGGTGAAATTTATGTTATTGTTATTGTGATGGTTTAATAATGAAAAAAGAGTATATTGCATTGTTGGGTTGTCAAAATTGCTGAATTTACGCGTTGAACGTGTTAAAGTCTCTTAAGCATGCTAAAATTTAGTTTTAAACATATGTTGTATGAGAAATTGGCTGAAATTCGTATACAGGTGTCCCCAGCCGGTGGACCGGCTGCCGGTCCACAAGACGGCTGGGAACATTCTGTTCCAAAAGGTTCAATTTTGGTGTTGGGGTTGTCCCAGCCGGTGGGCCGGCCGGCGGTCCACATGTCGGCTGGGAGCCATCTGTAAGTTGTATTTAATTTTGCAGATGCCAGGTATGCCCAGCTGATGGACCGACTGCCGGTCCACAGGCCAGCTGGGAAGTTTCTGTTTCATGTTTTGTTTTTAGTATGTGGGTGTTCTCCCCGCCGGTGGGCCGGCTTCCGGTCCACTACCGGTTGGGAGGTTTCTGTCATGTTTCTTGGGAAATTTTGTTTTAGCAAGGTGTTCTAGCCGGTTGGCTGGCGGCCAGTCCATAGGCTGGCTGGGAACATTCTGATTGTTTTTGACAAATTTTGATGAAAGCCATTGCTCCAGTCGGTTGGCCGGCGACCGGTGCCTTGGGCCGGCTGGGAGCACCTGCTTCCTTGTTTCTTCTCTTTTCACTCAATGTATGATAGATATGTTTTGGCTATATGACTTATTTACAATTCATCATATTTACGTGGATTGTTTACATTTTATCATGAGCTATGAGTTGTTCGCATTATATATTCATGGTATGTCATGTATTGCTCATGATTAAGCTATCATATGCTCAGTGGTTAGAACCGTGTCCGTAAGGTATTGATATCACCCTACCTCTATGCTTGGCTCCTACCTTAGATCTTCCGCCACACTCGTGCGGTAAGGGCGAGTGGGGTACTCGATTCTTGTGTATAGATCGAGTCTTGGAAGCGGAGTTATGTGCCGCATGTCTAATCGGGAAGGAGCCTATTTTTCGAGAGTTTGGATCCAGGTCTTAGGCTAGGATGTACCTAGGAAGTTATCCTACCAAGGGTTGCGTTAATGTCTAAGAGTATTAGAGTCCTTGCATGGCGTTGCGTAGAAGATGATCTTTTCTTTAGGATCGTGTGTTCATTGTTTGTGGTGTCTCGGACATGTTTTAAAGGTAACCTCTGAGCCGGACACTTGTATGATTATGCGTGGTGTCTTGGAAATGTTTTAATGGTAACCTCTGAGTCGGACAACCGTATGGTTATGTTTGCCTTAATCCTATCGGACACAAAAGGTGAGATGCAAGCCTTTAGTTGTGATATTATTGTCGGGATTGATATTCCCATCCGTATTTATGGTGATATGCAAGCCATATGTACGCATGTGACGTTAGTAGCCACGTCCCATGCTTGTTTGCTAAAAGATTTCCAAAATAATGGCTACGGTTTTCACTCACATGTACTATGTTGTTGGCCTCTTGATATCCGTGTTATGTGACATCTATATTGGTTTATAGTTGTGACTTCATTTGTAATGCTTTAGTCGGATTGTCTTATATGAACGTTTCTCACGCCCTTTATCTTTGTTGACCTCACATGCTTATCACAGGCGATAGTTTATCTATCTTATCATATGCTTAAGTTGATCGTGACTATAATGTATGCTTGTATGTTTAAAGTACCTAATTACGTTCATTTCGATGTAATGTGGCTGGAAGAACCTTGAGTTACTCCCCACTGACTGTGGCGTTCATGTTCATATGGATGACAGGTTCGTGGAAGCTTATCTGAGGTTGGAAGACGTGTGGGCTAGCGAGTATTGTACCTTGGACCTAGTCTTTAGTTGCTAGACTTACCCACCGTACTTTGTTATATTCGTGGGATATCTTTTCCCCAAACACTCTTTGTATTTGTACTTCCATACCTTCTATTTCCGCTTGTTTGTAATTTGAACCCGCGCTTTGTTTCAAACTATTTTACGTCAAAAAGTTTTAAAAACCTCGTATTTTCCGCTGTGTTTCCAATTGTTTAGGTTACGTTTATAGCGGGGGTTCACACACATAATAACCATAAAGCCCGTCACATCATATCCATACTGTTATACAACCAACTGAGTAGAGAAAACCCTTCCTGAAAGGCAAATCCAAGCAACATAGCCAGACGATCTAGAAGGCTTCCTCTACGAAATCTCCTCCTAGAATAATTGCAATCCAATCAATTAACTGAATATCAAAGCTAATCCCCAAAATACCCAAAATCACCAAATTAGTGTGTGATCAATCTAAACCAAACCTTTAAAAGACTAAGCCAAACAACTTACCCTTACGATTATGAAAGCAAAGATGTGAAAATCCCCAAATGTGACGAACTCAAGCCTTGGATTGATAGGAATAGGAGGAGAAGCAGTAACGTAGTTTTGGTTTTTGTAGAAAAGTGTTTAGAACTGCTTAATGAAATGTTTTAATATAATCACACGCTAATTACATGCTTCATGTTCTATTTATATCAAACCGCGGAAAACCCCATAACGAACCAGACACTCGGTCGAGTACAAGACACTTGATTGAGTAAGACACACTCGACCGAGTGCCTCACACTCGATCGGGTACACCAGACACGACCGAGTACCAACCTACTCGATCGAGTTCACAACAACCAGAAGCCTGACATAACACCCACTCCAGCTACTCGATTGAGTAGCTCATACTCGGCTGAGTAACCTTAGACCAGAAATCTAATATATTACAGTCTTCCCTCCTTTAAACGAACTTCATCCTCGAAGTTCACACGCATAACTGTATAACATGCACCCCTACCACTCCACTATCCAAAACCACTCCACCCTCATTCTCCATCCTCGACACTAACTCACCCAACACCGCCTACCTCAACAACACAGATCTCAACATAACATCAACCATAGAATTTCTATATCTAATTCCACCAATACAATCCTTCGAGAGAGAACGACTATCATAATGAAATTTTACACTCACCTCAGTGATGGTCTTTGGAGGAGGCCATGATTTGATTGCCTTTATCTTCTCTTGATCCACATAAATATCTTTTTCAGAGATGACATACCCAAGGAACTTCGCCTCCTTAACCATGAAAGTTCACTTCTATAGCTTCCCAAACAACTTATGCTCCCTTGACTTTAGAAACAGTTGGTTCAAATGATTCAAATGTTCATACTCAGATTTGTTATATACCAAGATGTCATCAAAGTATACAACAATAAACTTGCCTAAGTAAGGCCTTAACACTTCTGTCATTAATCTCAAGAAGGTGTTAGGAGCATTAGACAAGCTAAAAGGCATCACAAGCCATTCATAGAGTCCATGCTTTCTTTTGAAGGAAGTCTTCCACTCATCACCTTCTCGAATCCTAACTTGATGATAATCTTGCCTAAGGTCTATCTTTGAAAAAAACTGAGCACCATAAAGCTCATCTAACAAGTAATCCAACCTAGGAATTGGAAACCCATACTTCACAGTAATGTTGTTGATAACTCTACTTTCAATGCACATCCTCCACGTACCATCTTTCTTGGGCACTAGGAGAGCTGGAACTGCACAAGGGCTTAAGGATTCTCTCACAAACCCCTTTGACATGAGCTCTTATATTTTCCTTTGTTGTTCTTGAGTGGTGTTGGGGTCACTTTTAGAAGCTGTCCTATTAGGCAACATTGTTCCAGGAATGAGATCTTTTTTTTGTTCAATACCCCTCAATGGTGGTAGGCCTGCTGGCAGCTCCATAGGAAAAACCTCTTGATATTTTGAGATCAAAGCCTCAACCTCACTTGGAATGTTCACTTTCTTCTCAATCTCTTTGGACAATAAGATGAAAGCGGGTTGCTCCTCTTGCATTTTCTTGAGCATGGTTGCCTCTGTTAAGAACAACACCTCCTTAGAATTGCTTGAGTTAGGACTGCCATAATCCTTAGTGTTATGAGGCAATGGTGTGAGTACAATCTTTTGATTCCCATGCTTGAAAGTATAGACATTGCTCTTCCCTTTATGCCTAACATCCTTATCAAATTACCAAGGCCTTCCCCATAGAAAGTGGCAAGCATCCATTGGGACAACATCACAAGTCACCTCATCCTTGTAAGTGTTTCCAATTGAGAATGTAATAAGGCATTGTTGATCCACTTTAACTTCAGATCCCTTGCTAAGCTATCTAAGCTTATAAGGGTTTGGGTGAGGTTTGGTCTCTAAGTTGAGCTTCTTGACCATGGTGATAGAGGCTACATTTTTGTATTTGCGCCCATCTATGATCACATTACACACCCTTCCTTGTATGGTACATCTACTTCTGAAAATCAAGGACCTTTGGTCCTCCTCTAGGGGTTGGTATTGTGAGTGCATAACCCTCCAAAGGACCAAGCTATGGCCTGTATCAGGTGGAGCCACAACCATAACATCATCATGCTCCTCTTCTTTCTCACTCAACTCCTCTTCTGTGGGCTCATACTCCACAAGCCCTTCCTCCACCTATTCAAGCACCTCTGAAGCAGTAAGTGCTCTCTTAGAAGGACAATCCTTCTTGAAGTGCCCATACCCTTGACATTGGTAGCATTTCCTCCTCTACTCTAAAGGGGGAGTGGCCTGACCCATTGGTGCCTTACCTTTGTCAAAGGTGTCGTTGTTCACAACCAAAGGAGGCCTTGAATTCTCGCCAATCCTAACCCAGTGTAAGGTCTAGGAGTAGCTGGCTTGGTGTAGGTCTTTGGTGCCTCCTTACCCAACTTCTCTACTCTAAGGGACAAATTATCAACATCCTCAAAAGACCACACTCCTCTCCCACGAACCCTGCCTCTGCCTCCAAATCCAGTGTGGTTGTTCATCAACTCAGTCACAGATCCTGCCACTACATTTAAAACTGCAACAATTCTGTCTATCTTTTCTTCCAATCCAGCAAGTCTCTCTTCATTCATGGTTGTTTTTTGTGTTTTTGTTGTAGTTAACGGAAAATGAACTCACAAACCTAAGATCTGGTGACCAATTTGAAACACCAACTTAGGGGTCAAATTTGTTTTGTATGATACTCATTAAATGCAACAAAGAATCAAAGATAGAACCCTAAACTTAAAGCATGAATCAAAGCACATACAACTTTAAGAGCATTGAATCTTGAGCTTAAATGAATCACCTAAGCAATGCGAAAGGGATTAAGCTAGTCTCAAGCCAACAACTAAGCAAAGCACAAGCTGTTAAAAGTTAACTAAGCAAAGCACAAGTTAACATGATAAAAGTGTGTTGAAACTCTAGGGTTTTAATTCATCTAAAGTCTACTCAATACATTGGACAACAGGCTCTTTATATAGAGCTTACAGTTTGATCTGCACCCTAAAGGCCTAAAGAATTAAGTTAAAAACATCTCCAAAGTCTACAAATAAGGACATAAAAAACTCAAACAAAAACAAACTGGAACAAGCATCAGAAAAAGGCAAGGCAATTCAGGTCCCTTGTGGCTTGTGTTTAGCTTTCTTGATGCTTGTTTCCTGGCTTGATAGAGACTACTATGACCCTTCAATGACCTTATTTAAATAATAATAATCCAATAATTCAAAAACAAAGGACTTCAGCATTAACAAAATGACATTACTCAGCTGCTTGCTTTGAGATGCACCCGGGTTGTGACACTGATTAGAGGAACTTTAGTACCTTATTTACAAATATGCTCCTGCACTTTTTTGTTGCTTAGGACCTTATCGTGGATGGAAAATTATCTGGTGATGGAAGGCTAGGTCGTTGCACCTTATAAAACAAATATTTATAGTCTAACTAAGCAAGTAGCAAGTAGAGGTCGATCCCAAAGGACGGTTTGTTAAACTATGATCAAATGCAAACTAGCTATGTCTTGGGTGTCACAAATTTGGATTGATTGGAAACTATACCACTATGATGAAGGTTAAAATAAAGGAGATAACAAAGCATTCAAATAAAATGAGGATGTAAACAATTGACCAAAGGCAGTAGGGTGTCATGGGTTCATAGGGGGAAACACCTTACGATCATAGTAATGAATCCGGTAAATGATTGTAGTTATGCTAGGGTCGAGTTTTTTTAAATCTTACAACCCTTAGGAAGATTTAGATCTCGGAGTCGCGTTGGTTTATGGCTTACGACTCCTACAACGACTTTGTTCTACCCATTCAACAAATTCATGATCTAACAAAACTTAAGTTGGTTTATATCTTACAAGTTTTGTTTAAGGAGATACAGAATCATGCTAGGTTGTCAATCAAGCAGTTTATCAAACATAACATGTGCATAAGTTGAATAATATAACAAATAATCATTCATGTGAACTCATCATGCATAGATCTTATCCTATGATTACTCCCCCGGCCACTTCCCCGTTTAACCCTAGTTAAAGGACTACTCATACATCATGGTGATGATCATGCCAAAGAGGGTGTCAAATATCTTAGCAAGCATTAACATGATAATGAAGAATTAAATAGCAAAGCAAGTAAATAATTGAATGAATAAAGAGTAGATGATGATACCAACTTAAGGTGAAAGCGAGAATGGAAGAACAATGGAAGAAAGCTTTCATTGATGATGAGGAGTTGTCAATTCCCCAATCTAAAAACCAAGAATTCTTCAATTACAAACTAGATCTTGAATTGCTTGAATAACAAAGAAATGATTAAAGACTAAATAAACTAATCTAAGCTAAGAGATGGGTTGTCAATCCTCTCCCATCTCAACTTAATTACATAAGCTATTTATACTAAGTACAACATTAGGGTAAACTAAGGGATTAAATGATGATTAGGCCCCTTAAATTGGTCCAAGGAAGAGCTAGAGTCAGTAGGACTCGTGGGAGTCCTTGTTTCTATTGAAGGAAGCATCCTGCCGGGGTACTCGTGCGAGTCATGGGGGACTCGAACGAGTCAGGGAGGACTCGTGCGTGTTGTCCATCAGTTCATCTTCTTTGGCTTTCTGCCCCAGAACTTGTGGTAGCTCTTCAAGACTCGTGGGAGTTCCTCATCATTGCTAGATTACTTTATATAACTACTATGGTCTTTTGTATTGATCCCTCCTTCTTCTTTGGTCGTTAAATGCGATCCATTTAGCTCCCGAATTACTCCATGAAAGCGAGGTCGGTACTTCTACCTACCAAGAGCACCAAAATCACATAGAATAGCAAATAGGCAACCAAAGATAAGAAATGACCCTAATATATGCATAAAATTTTATTGAATGAGGCTAGTTAGGGGACTAAATGTGCATATAAACAAGTCACATAAAATATCCCTAAACCGAACCTTTGCTCGTCCTGAGCAAAGAGGTGATCAAACTAAGACCTTTATTTAAAATAACTAATAAACTAGCCGATGTGAGACAATTAGCGGGACTCACTCCGCCTCTTCAACTTACAACAAGGCGTCCATGAGGTGGGGTGCCTTCTTAAAAGGCAAGGTGGGGCTTGCAAAAATGGCGATGCATCCTGCATGAAGCACGAAATTAAAGCAAACGATGCATCTACAAAAGAATAGACACTTTCCCCATCTAATTGACGGAAATCATCTAAATGGGAAGAAATACAAGGGTACACATTCCATCAAAAATACTAGTTCTCCAAGTTACTAAGTCCAACAGGATACATACAAGTCACCTCCAAATGGTGTTAAACTAGGTTACTTTTGTCCACAATCGCTAAATGCTTTCGTCAAGGGCGATCAGATGGGATGGAAGAGTGATCTCTATGATGTTAGTGGCATATGACATGGCAAGTCTCGGTTTCTCTACAAGTGCAAAGGTCAAGGTTCGTCCCAAGCTCAACAAGGTGGCATAACAAAAAGTTTTCGGGGATGGATTGCGAAATTCTTTAAAACAAAAGTGGATTTGATTGGCATTTGAAACTTGACCTCATTCACATTCACTTTAAAGTTTTTAGATGGGGTTTGTCCCTCACTAGCTAGTGTCTTTTGCTTTCCCCAATCTCTTATTAGGTAACCGGTTAACCTCTAGACAAATAGCTTCTTCGGGGTGATAGTCACTCTGTCTTTGGGTGGTTGAATTCATAACCGGATGGGAGCCCAATTCAATGGATCCTGCACTAAAGCACATCGAAGTGTTACACCTCCATCAAAAAAATTCATATTGACATTTCATTTTATAAAACATTTGAGGTTTACTTTGGGAATTATCCACAACAAGACTTTTGAAAAGAGCATTGCAAACTTATTATTGAAAAGTATTTTTGGATGTCAAACCACTAAGTCAATTCAAGGTCACCTAGACAAATAAGAAGTATATCAACAAATAAAGGAAAGGATGAAAATAAATAAGGAGGATCATTGAATGGAGATGAAGACTTGTCACTTAGTCATCAATACAAAACCCAAGAGATCCAAATGTGAACTATTGAAGAAGTAAATTGCAAGAACAATATTGAAAGATTGATTATTAAAAGATTAAAGTAATTGTTGAAGGATTAATATAAATTGAGGAAAGATTAAAGACTAATCAAAGATAGTAATCTAGTAAAACCTAATCTAATATAATTTTCCCTTAAGAGGCATAATCTCAAATTATTACAAAGTAGGGTATATATAGCTAGTAGCTACAAGATTAGGGTTGACTAAGGGCTTAAATGACGATTAGACCCCTTGAGGAAATCAAAAGACTTGCTAATATACACTCGTGGGGGGTTAGAATCCAAGCCATCCAAAATCTTTCTTAATTGACTAAGGTCTTTAGTCTCGGTCTCCTCTTTGATGCTTGGTCGTTGGATGCAATCAATTTAGTTCCGAAATGCTCCAATTAAGCAAAGTTAGCACTCTTCTCCTACCAAAGGGACCAAACCTAAAAGAATAGCAAATAGGAAGCTAAGGACAAGAAACAACCTTAATAATCACGTAAAAACATGTGGAACGAGGCCAATTAGGGTACTAATTAAATGTGCATAAATATGAGTCACATCAGTTTTGTTCTTCTACGGAGAACTAGTTGATTAAACTATATAAAGGATGATATCATATGTTATCTAAGATGGATATGAAAATTTATTGCCCATTAAATTTATCCAGAATGGATAATTTTTACCACCTTAGGGGGAGATTGATAAGAAAAAACTGGTAAAAACAAGTAGTGTTGATCCCCAATTAAACCTGAAGTTCAATTAATTATTTATGTAATACTCGAGATTTTTATAAGCCGTCACTCGGCCAGGTACATGGAGTACTCGACCGAGTGGATATCACTCGGCCAAGTGGGGCTGTCGAGTGAGGTTGGATTGCGTCTGGAAGTTCCTGTTTCGTCCACTCGACCGAGTACTCGGGTGCACTCGACCGAGTGCTACCGAGCACTCGACTCAGTGTTGTCACTGTGTACGCGCATTTTTTGCCTGTGGACCTATCTCTTTTTTGCCCCGTTCCTCTTTGTTTTGACCACACAATCCCCACCAAACCTTATCTCTTTATCCTTAAAAATTGTAATACCCCGTTTTATTTATTTATCTATTCTTAATTATTATTATTATTATTATTATTATTATTATTATTATTATTATTATTATTATTATTATTATTATTATTGCTATTTATTTATTTGTTATCGTTTTATTTAAATTAATTTAATTATACCTTATACTTTATATTTTACTCAAAACGGTTTTATAAGCGAGTCGGGTTCTACCAAGTTAAGTTGAAACAAAACTATGAACCTAGTATTGGGCCGAAAAGGAGGATGGAGGGAGCGAGTCGGGATTTACTTAAGTGTACTAAGGGACTCGGGATATATAATCACCCAAATCACACTACACGTACACTTTTTCACATAAAAAAAAAGGAAGAATAAGAAGAGAAGAGGGCGACGAGGGAGACGAGAAGGCAAGGGTAGGGCGCGCATTTTGGTGCGAGGACTTAGACGTCATGCCCTACCAAACACTATTTATACTCTAACTAGCAAGTAGCATGTAGAGGTCGAACCTAAAGGATGGTTTGTCAAATTACGATCAAATGCAAAATAGTCGTGTCTTAGTGTGACAAATTTGAGTTGAGTTGGAAACTATACTACTATAACAATAATGTAAAGAGATGGAATAATAAAGCATGCAAGTAAGAGTGAAGATGTAAACAATTGACTAAAGACACTAGGGTGTCATTGGTTCATAGGGGAAACATGGTATGATCATAGTAATGAATCTGGTAAATGATTGTAGTTATGCTAGGGTCGAGTTCATGTATATCTTACAACCCTTAGGAAGATCTAGGTCTCGGAGTCAAGTTGGTTTATAGCTTACGACTCCTACAAGGAATTCGTTCTACCTATTCAACAAATGCATGGTCTAACAAAACTCGAGTTGATTTATATCTTACAAGTCTTGTTAAAGCGATAGAGAATCATGCTAGGTTGTCAATCAAGCATTTCATCATATATAACATGTGCATAAGTTGAAGGATATAACAAAAAATCATTCATAAGAACTCATCATACATAGGTCTACCCCATGATTACTCCCCCATTAACCCTAGTTACAGGACTACTCACACATCATAATGATAAGCATGCAAAAGAGGGTGTCAAACATTTTGGCAAGCATGAATATGATGATGAAGTAAATAACAAAACAAGTAAATAAGTGATTAAGTAAAGAGTGAAATATTATACCAACTTAAGATGAATAAGATGTTGGAGTAGTGTCCTCCTCAATAGTGCGTCTACTCAATAAATCTCATAAAAGGAATATTGTAACACCCGCAATTTTTAATTTACGGTCTTAAAAGTAATTTAATAATTTAATTGAAAAAAATCATATTTAAATCTTATTTTGGAGTAAAGATATATTATTGGGTGTAATATTTATATTGGTAATAATAAATCCCGTCTTGAGTGTATAGTAGC
>VHZZ01028622.1:1181-18955 GCA_009801015.1 Silene noctiflora
TGCTAACATAAACAAATTAAGCCGCTGACATAAACAATTTCAATGCAAGTAATGAAACTCTTTTGGTCATCCAATTTGCCAACACAATTAACAACGTAAAAATACTCCATTTTATAATTAAACAGTACATAATTTGGAGTCTCATACGTGAGAAAGACAGGTTAACACCGGATAAGTCGCCTGAAACTTATTTTTGGTAGTTGTTAACAAAAAATAGGAATGTAAGGTACTTGAAAAAAAAAAAGTTGTTTGCAAATGGCCATAAATGTAAGGTGATTTTGACAAAATACTCTTATTATTATTATTACATATACCACCAAACCAGATTGGGTGCGCTCTCTATTTAGCTATCCTTCTTCTTCTTCATCATCATCATCCTCCTCCTAAGCATTCTTTTTCTCTCTAGCTGAACGCCTCAAGTCCCAAATTTCTCTCTTCTTACAACCCTAATTTAATCCAATTTTTTGGTATGTATTTTCTTTCCCTTCTCTCTTTGTCCCCAATTTCTATTAAATATTTTTTTTTACTCCCTAACTCTTAACTAAACATATTTAATCAAATTATGTACGAGTATAAGTATTTTTACAAAGCTCTCATATGAGACGGTTTTACTGCAATATAATCGGGAGCCAATTGACTAACCCATATAAGGGGTAGTTATTGCAGAGTATTACTAGTGAGATATTCTGGTAGCTCAATTGGTTCATCTGTTAAGGAAACTGAAATTTATCGTATTACTCCCTCCATCCTTCATTTGTTTACGGATTAAAATACCGCTCACAAAGAATTAAAAAATGTTAGGTTGGTGTGGGTAGTAAGAGCAAGTGCAATGGGGATTTTTAGTCTCGAGTTTATATGAAATTTTTTCCACTGCACTTGCTGCTCTACTCTTGCAAATGAAAAACCGAATTTGGGAGGAGTCTACCGGATCTATCTATTAAGTTACCTTGTGTATTTGTAAGGGACTGCCCTGGATGTCGGTAGGGAATAGTAAAAAATAAAAAATAGAAAATAAAAAGGTAAATAAATGAATGAGACGGAGGGGTACATTCTTGGTTTCTAAGCATAGCCTACTAATTTTATCTAATTAGGGGTTCAGAATATAGCCGATGCTTGAAAGGCTTATGAATTCGAGCTAATCTTGAGTTTGGGTTTTGTTTTTTTTGTTAGGTTGGTAGTAAAGTTGAGTATTTGTGAGCTTGGAGATTCTGCTTCAGTTCAGTCTGAAATGCCTAAGAAACTCGAGAGGCGACAACCTCTAATGACCGAAAACGGTCGACCTAGGTATGTGTTCCTACTTGCTAATGTATACTCTCTGGCCTCCAGTCTTTTTACATGTAACAAATCAAAATGAAGGAAGGAGTAGTTGATTATGCCTTGTTAAGATGGCCTCACTATCTGGTTATTATGAGTATAACTTGGGAAATAAAGGAGAAAGGATTATTCACGGACAAATACTATATTATCAGCTGAGATGGTTTTATGCTCAGTTCATGGACTATACATCTGAGGTACTGCCTCTTAATATCTATTTTCTGAGTTTTATATTAAATTTTTTGAGTTCTATTTTAAATATCATGAGTCTGTAGTATTATGTTTTTGAGTACATTTATTTAAAACATTAAACTAAAAAAAAATATATTACTCAAAAATTATATTTAAAAATACTAATATGCTCAGAAACAATGTATATATGCTCAAAAAATTAAAAGGATTGAGGTACTAACTCAGATGCGTAATTTTTTTCTCTTTTATGCTGGAAAGCTCATATGAAATTTAGTTTTTAAAGGTACCAGGCTCACTGAAGCAGTGAGGTTCTTTTCTTGCAACAAACTTATTGCAAAATAAGAGTTTGTGCAGCACTAGCCCTTCGGATTTTATAAAGGGTTAACATGTAAGCAAATAAAATCTTGAGATAATATCGTAAAGGAAAGATAATACGAGTAAAATATTTGGATGAGAAAACATGAAAAATCATATATTCGTGCCTGTCTGTAACCATTGGACTCAATTTGTGCATTTCTCACTCGTGTCCTATCCTTCTCCATTGTTGGCTGGTGTATTTTCTTTTCATGGAGGGGTTGGTGCTTTAGGAATACTGTACTCCCTCCGTCCAGTCGGGACAATTCACTTTTTATTTAAAATCCCTTCATATTTCGATAAGTGTTACTGAATTGACCCAAACTTAATACTTTTCGGCATTAAATTTGTTCAAAATTATCTCAAAACTTGTAAATTAACACATTTAGTTATTGTCAGGTGTGAGGAAACTTCCACAACCAATAGAAAAATTTTGGAGGCTGTCTACCAGTGGAAGAAGCAGAAGAAGCAGAAAGATTCTGGCGATGATGACTAGCAACAATATGCTTTAAATTTTTTAGGTTTTTATATTATAGGTGGTATATACAGTTCCAGGAAATTTTGTCTACAATCTCCCAAGGTTTTTAATTTGTGCTGTAACTTGTATCGACGCCTTGCTGAGATTTTTATTTAACTTATTTTTATGCCCGTGTCAAGGAAGTTGATGCTGGTGAGTAGTCTTATGACTTGGCGTCTTTCCTCTGTTTTACTGTATCTGCCCCATCCAGTGAGTAGACTTATGTCTTTATGCGTTGCCTCTGTTTTACTGTATTAGGTTTATCCCTTCGTGTTTTGTCCGCATTTGAATCTGTTATGATGATATCGGTATCGAAGCTATTATTCTGAGTTTTCATCATCTTCACAGAGATCCCCAAATCAATTTCTACCATCGTTTTGACAAGTACTCGCTAGCGACCTCACTGTTAACCGGCTAAAAAGGTAGCCCTTCCACCGAGTTCAGTCAGGAAGAGCACCTATAGTATAGATTATTCGTGATAAATTTTCCTTAAAAACATGAGGTAGAGAGTATTTTCTCCTCAGATTTCACATTAATCAAACTCAAGGGTCTATAAACAAACATTTATAAGTAGGCATAGGTATCCCAGACATGCCGAGTATCAAAACTAGTAATCCTCATGTTCCTATCAAAAATTTATAAGAATGATACATACAAGTAACAGACTTCAAGGCACGTTTGCGTGCTAGAGTTCAAGCAGCTATTGTATGTATACTATTATGTCCCTATTCAATTGAATGTGGAAAAGGAAAACAATAACAAAAACACTATACAAATGTACTGATATAGAGAAAGGGGATAAACTACAACCACCTGATGATCAATTTACTTACTAGCAGCACTGATATATTCACCTAAGATATTGACAATAGCTTATAGCTTATAGCTTATAGCTTTCGCTTTGATGAATTATCATTCCCAAGTATCTGCATCATCATCTTCATCGCTTCCCACCATAGCCTGTCATTAATTTACGATGACTTATTAGTCAGGAAATATGAGGAAAAGATTGAAGAAGAAAATGGAGCCAACTTCTTCATTCGAATAAATTTGCCTTCACTGGCCGATCTTGGAACAAATTTTAAGGGGGTCAAGGTTTATATCCTTCACCTAAGTTTTGAAATAATAATGGGGGCAAATGATAGTTTACTCATGTATATGAATACAAACAAGCAGCACGGGTCAGGCCCCTCTTGTTAGTACTAAAATCTGCCATTTTGAGCAACAACTGCAGTGATTTAGTATTCAAGTGAATCTATGGACATCAGAAAATAGTTGTGAATCAAACCTGGCGGATGTTGCTAGCTTTTTCCAGAATGGCAGCAACTTTCAAATTAGTTCTCGGACCTTGAATGTTTGGTCTGGAAGCAACAGCTGGTTTCAAGCTAAACGACTGTGGAAAGAAAATTCAAAACTGATCAAATAGATATCCCATTTACAACATAATGTTTTTTTTTTGGTGCTACCATTTACAACATAATGTAGTTGCCTCAAAGATGGTCAGATAATTTGAAAACCACTCATTTCAAATAAAATCATCACCCCATATACCCATTAACCCACTAAAAAGTAAACTAAGAAATTACCGAGTCATAATACGGGTTAGTCTCATGGGGAGTATATTAGGGGTTGTTTGGTTCAAATAATTGAAATGGAATGGAATGGATTTTAATACCAAGGTGGTATGGAATTAGAACCCCATACCTTTTAATGCTTGTTTGGTTTGATCTTGTAGTGGATTGTAAGTGTTTTTTTAGCTTGGTTCACATTTTGAATGGATCTCAAATCAATTTGTTTTTTCTTCATTATAACTAACGACTACAATATTATTTGTTATTAAAATTAATTAATACAGGATTATAAGAAAAATCAAAATCCCAATTACTCCATAAAAATTATCATAAGCATACGAATCTTATATGTAATTAGGTATCAAACTGCCTTAAAATAAATTATGCGCTAATGATCCTATGTTCGTATGTATAAAGAACAAACTATTACAAAAAAAAACATCATAATTGAAGAGCAAATCCAGTACTACGTGCGTACCAAGATTTTAATCAAACAAAAAAAAAGAAGAAACTTGGAAGCTAATTACGTACATGACCACGAAAATTCAAGAAAATATCAATGGAGAGTTGGACTATTGGAGAGAACGTTAAATATAATGTTTACAGTTTTATTTTTATTTTTCTTGCTTTTTACAATTCTAGGGTTTGTATATGATGGAATGGAGTTAGAGTCATGGGGTGAGACTAGAGTATGAGATTCCAAGGGGTTGGAATGGATTTAGAACCCCTTGGATATCAAACTCCATTCCAAAAGGAACCAACCAAACACTTGAATGGATGGAATCCATTCCAAATGCTCCAACCAAACACCCTCTTAGAGTTTCTCATATAAAAATTGGTGTTAGAAGTGAGAACAACAAAGAACACTGTAATTAACAATTTAAGGGGCCAAACCTTATTTCTGATCTGTTCAAATAGCGAACCTCTCTCTTCTGCTTTGGGCGCAGCTTGTGCATTTTCTAACACCTTTCTCAAATGCACCCGTGGAGAGTCTGTTTCTTCGGTTCTAGGTTCAGTCTCTTTCTTGACCCTTTCGCTTACCTTTCTCAACTGTACCAGCGGTGTTTCAGTTTCTTCAGATTTCAGTTCAACCTCTGGTTTAACCCTTTCACTCGCCTTTCTTAACTGCACTCTTGGAGACTCTGTTTCTTCAGCTTTGACTTCAACCTCGGGTTTAAACCTTTCAGCTACCCTCTTTAACTGCATGTGTTTTGGTAAAAACTCACTTTCTTCATTTTTTGGTTCAAGAAGTGGTTTAGGTCGTTCTCCAACCTTTCTAAGTTGCAACTGTTCCAGTATATATCCTCCCTTTTCAGCTTTTGTTTCCACGGGTGGCTTAACTTTGTCCACCTTCCTTAACTGCATTTGTTCCAGTAGAGACTCCACCTCCTCTACTTTTGAATCCAATGATGGCTTAACCCTTTCCACCTTTCTCAACTGCATAGAATCATTTTCTTAGAAACACAAGTATGGACCAACCTTACATAATTATACTATTTTTGTTGAGATTTATCAAGTAAAAAACAAAAACAAAAAAAGCGAGAGGGATTACAAGGATCCAATCCAGACAAACCTTGCTTTTGTCAATGGCAACAACCTCGTCAATCAGAGGATTTCTAGGTCTTGGAAGCTTCTTCTGTAGCAAACCACTGTCAGTATTTGCTGTTGTCTCCACCACTGCAAAATTATGCTCAGGAGAGAAGCCACCATCAGGCTCAGGAGGCCGCACATTCAACTGACAGAAGTTTTCGGAAATATAATTATTACTCTGCGGCGCTGCAGATGTCGAGGGGACAAAGAATAACAGATTGTCTTGAGAAGAACCTTCAGAAACCGTAGCTAGCTTTGGCAAAGTGAAGCCTCCTTGCAATGCCATATAACCTGAGGTAGAAGGGACAGAATATACTTGATCCACCCTTCCAACTTCACTTACTTCATTCTGCGGAAAACCTTCTGAAACAATAGCCATAATTGGCATTGTTATGCCTCCTTGCAATGCTACATAACCATCTGATGAGCCTGGCAGGCCCTCATTCCTGTGTGTTGGCAGGGTTATTGGTGGCACAGGAACCGATGTATGGTTCATTGCTGGAAGAGTCATTGGCTGAGCTGATGCAGGTGGGTAGGGCAAGGCAGGTAAGGCTACTGGCTGCAGTGGAGCAAGTGCATGGTGCACCCCGGGAAAGGACATTGGCTGGACTTGGACATGACCAGCTCTTTCTGGAGTCGCGGAAGAGTTTCTGAACCTGCCCAATCTCCATTGCATAGGAGGTAAAGGAGGGAGGGGAGGAGCTTCCAGGTTAGTTTCATATTCAGGTTGATATGATTGTGAAGGAGGCATTGAGACAAAAGGTTCACTCTGATTATTACCAGCAGCACGCAAATTTATGTACCCACCATTCTCCACATATTCTGATGTCTGTATATCCGTACCTAGGTTATCTAGTACAGAAGAAATGTCATGTTCATTCAAGAGCGTTGCATTTTCTGCACGTGAAGTTAACTTCAGAAGATCATGCCTGCTTGAAGTTACATGATCTTCATTCACTTCTACATTTTGAAAGCTGTTTTCAGAAACTAATGGGTTATCTACAACGAGCTTTCCACTGTTTGCAATATCTTGGAATAGCATACCATCGTGTAATATGGAGGGAGAAACATCAGTTGAAGTGCTGCAAGAATTGAGATTTGACCCAACATGTGAATCCTGAACCGAAACCAAGTGGTTGTTCTTATTAAATTCTGACCTATGCCCCTTTGTCGACTCTTCTCCATTTATGTGGCCTTCTTTTTCAGTCTTTAGAATAAGTAGATCTTGGAGCTGCTCAGAATGCATTTTAGAAGAAGACAAAGGATTAATCGCTTTATCGTGATCATCCTTCTCACTACCTGGCCTGGTACAGTCAGCAATAGCCTGTATAGAATCTACCTTTTCCAGATCAAAATCCAAATGCGCACTACTCTCCTCAACTACTGTTACACCATTGGTTTCCATTGCAAGTTGAGACTGTAATTCAGAATGAACAGTGTCACTAGAATAGAAAATGTTTCCATCCTTACTCTTGTCATTAGGAGCATGGTCACTCTTGGCCGATGTTGTTTGATCAGGATATGAAGTGGTAAAATCCAGACAGCAAGCATTTCTTTCCAGCATATTGACTGTACCATGCCGGTCAATCTCGCCATTAGACAAAGAGCCTCCTTTTAAAATGGAATCAAAAGTAGGATAAACTTGACCAGCTTCAGGTTCACAATGATCGGATTTCAGAAGGTCTGTTGAAGGTGATGGCTTTCCCTTTATAAAATAATCATCCATTATTTCCCCATCAGCATGTCTAGGGGATATCTCATTGCTCCGTACATTTTCTGAAGAGTCAATACCATCTACACCAATTTCTTCTACTCCTACAGAATTTCCAGAGGAATGTAATTTTGGTGTAGCATTTTGCAGATTATAGGTGGAATGGGATGACTCAACTTGTCTCACAGAATGAGGGGAGGATGGTCTTTGTCCACAGTCAGTGAGACCAGGATCAATACCAAAGCTAGGATTTTCTTCAGAACTATGTACAGCGGCAAAATCAGGAGACAGTGTGATACTGCCAGAAAAAAGAATTTCTGATTTTTCTTCTGTTGACGGAACAAGACATTCTTGTGAAGGCGCAAAAATGTCCTTAGTATGCTCTTCAATTGATGAACATACTGAATGAGCATTATGAGATTCTCTGTGAAGTAAATCAGAAGTATCAGAACAGACACTAGAAATATGCCCTGCCTCATCATGGGTTGAGTGTTCACTAGACCAATGCCCGCTATCATCCTTCGTGGGAAGACAGGGGACTGTTTTATAGAAAACATGTCCTTCATACCTTTCTCCTGAGGCAACATTATTTTCAGCAGATATGCTTACATCCTTCATTTTCAGGGAATTTTTTACCAAGCGATTATCCATATCTGCAGTGTGAACCGTGGTATCTGGATCTGCATGACATGAAGTATCAGAAACGTTCTTCGACTCTTGACCAGCTTTTAGTCCAACATGAATTTTTAAATCTGCCATATGAGCCTCTGGATGCTCTTCAGTTTCATTACCCATTCCTTCAGATGCAATGTGATGGACAGAAACTTTTTTGTTATTATCTGCAACGATTTCGGCAAAAGCAGTGACACTGTTGGAGCGTTCAGAATCTTCAGAAGAGGTAGAGTTTCCCACTGATTGAGAATCCATATAGTTATGCTGAATCCCTTCTTGGTCTAAGCTGCCATCAGAATCAACCACAACTGGTTTCAGGCTGAAATAACTTGAATATTTCTTACGTTCAGAATCTGTATCAAGTTCAGACTCTATAGTAGCAAGGGCATCCACGTAATCTTCCATCTCACTAGCAACATCATCAGAATCACATCCATTGTCAATATCTTCTGATTTGCTCTCTCTATCGGCAACACGATTCACTACCTGAGTCATAGTTGTGGATAAATTACCATCATAAATTCTAGAGTTGACTCCAAACACTTCTACAGCTTCCCTGTCAATGCAAACCTTTGACTTGTCACCGGTAAACTCATCAATGGATGGTTTGACCATAACGTCCTCCGGATCAGGTGATGAACATAATCTTCGATCATACTCTATAGATTCTTTGAGGGGACTAACTGTACCAATTTCAACTATTTCAAGACTAAATTCAGAACCATTATTTGATGTCCATGTCAGTGGTAAAGGGTCAAAATTCTCATGAAGGATGCTTTGCTCTTCGTGACACGTAACCAAGTATTTCTCCATGTAACTTTTTGTATTTTCCTGACCAAACAAAGAGCCCGTGAACTGCCTTTTCTTTAGTTTCACACGACCGTCAGGATCATTGCCACCACTCTCAATACGCTCTTCCAGAAACAACTGATGCAATCTGCACTAACAAGTGGTCGGTGTCGGTAATTAAAAAAAAAAAAAAAAAAAAAAAAAAAAAAAAAAAAAAAAAAAAAAACATAAATGGTCTCATACTTGGCATGCGATGATGGGAAAGATTCCGGGGTCTCTCCGTTTCTCCAGCGTGTTCCTCTTTTCTGAAGAACATAAACACACAACATTTGAAGAATTGACATTGGCAAGTAGATGAAGAATCTAATCAAACTATATATAATAATACAAAAATTTCTCTTACTTCAAAGAAGTATCATAAGGAAGCCAACACACATATTTTTAAAACCGGGTGTCTTAGGTTAAGTTACTTGAGGATTACTCAAATAGAAAAATGATTAAAAAGAATTTCATAAAAGGATTAGTATAAAAAATGTGGCATCACAAAGAAAATAAACACCAACAGCAATCATTTTCAGATTCAACAAACACAAAGGAAGTAGCTGTCTCATTACACTTCACATGAGGTAGTTACAACACTCGACGAGTGACATTCGACAACTAACGTGCTGGTAAACGGGAACTTGATATAAACAAAAAGGAAGGATGAATACTTTACAGCTAGAAAAAGAAGACCATAGAGTGACTGTGATTCATGTACTACAACGTCACCCTTAATTTCTACGTAAGCAGATTCACATTTGTAATATAGTCACTTGCATATTAAAATCTCTAACTCCTACTCGCAAAACAACAAGCATTCTCCAGTGCCTTAAAGGTTCCCGTCTAATGCGTTTGGATGACTACAAAACAAAAATGTGTTGAGAATAGCATTGATCTATTAGTGCATCACAATATAAGAAACACAACTGGTTTCACAGTCACAATCTTTTTCTTCTTCACCAAGGCTGGTACTTCTGTGATGATTACTACCTTCCTTCCATTGTTAGGCCCCCACTTTCACTTTTTAAGCTTTTACAAAAGCCGAAAGGTGAAAACTCACACTTAACGCTAACCAAAGTGCTTAGATATCAGTAATCTCCCTCTTTTGCTGAAAAGAGAGCACGCTAATGTGCAGAAAAAATAGAAAACCGTGGGAATGTGCGTGGTTTTAAGGGTACCAATATCATTAATATTATTGTGAAAATATTCTCAACCAGTTGACTAATTTGGGAACTTTTCACACCACAATTGCCAGCCAGCCAGCCATACCTTTACTCTTCGATTTTTCTTTTCCCTTTGAGTTTCTAATTTTTTACCAGTAGATGATGCAGATTCTGTTTTGAAAAATGATGGATCTGTGAAACGTTTCAAACATGCACCAGCACCAGCAACATCAAACCTGTAGTGAGTGTTTACCCAAAATAATAAAATGAGTACGTGTTCATTTCTGTTGTTGGGGTCATGAATATATATACATACAAGTTGCGCGTACTTGTCAAGAAGGAAGAGACGAGGAGGACCACGACACTCCTCATAAGAATCCATAACAAACCGAGGCAAATCCCCTTGGGTAATGGTATTCTCATCCAAACGGAGATTAGGATGCCAGTCAATACCTGCAGCATCTGTATTATGTAAATACACTAACTTGAAGGTTATCATTTTAGAGATATGTCATTAAATAATACAACGAAAGCAAAAGAACTATATTTATGAAGATGTTTATTCAGATCAGCCAATCTTTGGCTGAATATAAGAGGCAATACATATAAATGCATGGAAAATTGAAATATACTAATGTTTATCTAGTATGGGTCCGAAAGGGTCATCATTAAGGAGACTGAGGATGAAGAAATTCGGACACATGAGAAAGATTCACATAGCCTTGTCTTTGCAATTGAAGAACGATAATTTCAGTTAGAAAATTTATCTAAAACACGAAAGGCATATGTTGGTAGCTACTTTACAGAAAATCCATACAGCAGAAGACAAAAGGTATTTACTTAGTTTATTGAAGTAACGAGATAGAGCACTTTTAGCTGGCAAAAGTATATATACAGTTTTACAGGAAAAAAGGTTTTGCAGCTTTTAATCACCAAGTAACTTGTAGTGATAATTTGACCATTTTTGTAATAGACCTATGATGTTCAATTTTCATTAAACATATGGTGAAAAATGCATTTACGCACTTACACAGCATAACGTGAAAGTTAGCCAAGCAGCCAAAGCAGATGCACAAGTTATCCTACTACTGTTTAGTTATGAAAATATAAGAAATTAAGAACTGGAGAGGACTCACTGGAATTATAAAGAAAAGATGTATGGCTGGTCTGAGAGAGTAGCTTTCTTTCTATTAAAGGGAATTCCAGTTCTAGTTGCTGGACTCTAACAATGAGGCCATGACCTCTTGCAGCAGTACTCATAACCTCTTCATGCAAATCATGGAATATTTCAGCAGCAAACCTTGAAAAATCCACAAGAAGTAAATAATTAAAGCCACAGTTTATGGAAGAATGCAAATAAAAGGGAAGCTTCCATGGAGGAAGGAGATGCAGAGTTAAGAAAGTGAGCTTCATTTGAGAAAGGAGTTGAGATAGTAAATCCATCATCAACTACCAAGTACCAACATTCACCCTACCCCTCGAAGTTTGACTATCGCCACTTAGTTTCAGTCTCAATTTACATGGTCAATTTTTAATTCCCCGCTAAACAATAAGAAGCCCTTTTTTTCATCATTCCTTTATATGATTGTCATGATGAGAGATTGTGACGGTCATTTTCAGTGATTGAGCAATGCCCTAAAGACAAACGGTGAGAATGAATGACGAACAACAATGAAACAAACAGATTCCAGAAATGTGCATACACATGAACACATTACATTGTTAAACTATAAGTGACACTATTTTAAAAACTCTGAGATATCACTTTGGATAAAGACAGCAAAATCAACCAAAACCCTAAGAGAGAACAAATTTCCAAAGTATGCTATTTGCCATTGCGTTATTTAAATAACATAGATATACTTGGTAGCTTGTGCTATACAACAAGTAGTTAATTTAGTCTCTTCCCTTATACTGGGAACATTGCAGTCCGAGAATTTTGTGAACTACTCAATTACCACATAACACAATGGTTTTCCTCAGTGGATTCTAACACCACGAGCCCATCAAAGAGGCTATGACACAGTTGAACGTTGAGTACAGGATACCTGGCACACCTAAACCAAAGCAACTTGAAAAAATCGACAATGGAAAGGAGACTTAGAGATAATTTAAATATAGTATTATAAAGAAAATTGAGACTTCTACAAATTGGCCTTGCATCAAACAGGTATCCACTCTGTAACATTTCTAAAATCTCAGATTGGGAAGGATGTCGTCACCATTTTTTGGGGAAATCATTAAATTCAACAGAACGACATTTTGGGGCATAATTAAACATATCAATTCAAAGATGAAAACACCTGCCGATCATGCATGGCAGATTTGCAGCAGGGTAGACATGTAGGTGCCTTCAAATTGTCGAAGGCCAGTCAATTTGAAAGCCTAATCCTACGGCCAATAAGCTAGGAGCATTGGCAGCGAGACCTGATGAAGGAGCTGGTGAGACAACAGACTAATACTAGGTCTTTGCCTCAGAATTAAAGATAGTGGGGTCCAGTGGTTCCTATGCCGCTGCATTTCCAGGTCCTTTTCTTTTAGTATTCAATTAAGCGAATGGTTGATCTTGGGCATAAAATCTAGGGACAAATGACTTTACGTTCAAACATTAACTTGTCAAGCATTGAGGCAAGGAGGCCAAGCGAGTTTTTACATGAGTTTAAAAGAGGACCGAGTTTAGAAGTCATGACTATAGGTTCAAAATAGGAAGTTGTTAACCAGCAAGGTTTTACACGAATTGACATATAAACTGAAAAAGGCAGTAGCGGCCAGGCTCCCTCGCGACATAACTAAAGGTCATCCACTTCCAATTAGCGAAACAATATCAGCTTCCCAATCAATAATTTGACCAAAGATTACCTAATCAGAGTACAAACACTTAATTGACCTAACATAAAACGCAAATAATCTACCAAAAAAAAGAATTTCTGTAGATACATTGATACTAAATGAAGCATATGATTAGATAAGGTTGAATTGAAGCAGATCTCAGTAAATTGATGAAGAAGAATAAAGAAAGGAGCATTAAATAAGGTTGAATTGTAGAGAAAAAGAGAGAGGGGAACAAACTCAGCTAAGTCACCGAGCTGGCGAAGAAGACCAACAAGACCAGCCATGGCGACACCTTCAAGAATAGCTTCAGGATCATCTTTATCAGCTACTTTATACAATTCTGGATCGGCTAAACTATACTCGTTCCTTATCTCGTACCTCTTCAATGGCATTCTTACTATTATTATTATGCTTCAATTAGCAAACCCTAATTTACTAATTTCACTCTTCTTCTTCTTAATATTGTATCTATCAATGGCGATGATGATGAGGATGATTATTGAAATTCGGAAATTTGAGTGTTTGTCTCACATTTCAAGGTAAACAGAAAAGAATGTATGAGATTATTTATACGAAGGAATTAAGAAGAGAGAGAAAGTGAAAAATGGCAGGGAAAAAGAGAAAGACAAAAAGAGTGACAGTATTTACTGCGTCATATTATTAAGGAAAGAAGCTAAAAAAGGAAACAAATATTTAATATATGCATTAATTGCATTGGTGGATGTGTAATTTGGTTCTCAATTCCAAAATTAATGTCAAATTTGGAAGATATTTAATGTTTAAATACAACCCTAAGGGTTGTATTTATCATTACCCTATTATCAATTATTAATATGGTTGAAATTGAAATGGGGAAGAAGAATAAATGAGGAGAAGAAAAGATGAGTCAAAATGTGAAAGCCTTTACAAGACTAACTTATACAAATGTAGAATGTTGAGGCGCGCATCTTGCCGTTTTTCGTGCTATCTTTCACGCTCTACTTCTCTACTTATTTCTCACAATTCACATTTTCATACCTCTATCTTTCAAATTTTACCACTTCAATTGCTATCTCTTTCTTCAAAATATATTTTTATGATAAAAACTAGGGAGCTGTGACTTTACTAAATTTAAATATTAATTAGTTCAAATGTTCAATTCAATTAAAATATGAATGAAAGACACGTATAAAAAACGGATTTTATTCTTTCACACACATTTTTTCATTAATCTTCCATATGATACCTTTTTCCTTAAAGGTAAGAAAATTGACTCTTGTGAAAACTTTTTTTCCTAAAATCGAATCTAACTTCTCTAAAGACTTGAAATGGATCATTATTCTCCAGTTAGGAAAGTAATTTAGTTGTTTATCAATTATTAATATATTTTGTTGAAATAATTAAGGTATATCAATGTTTAACTGTTTATTAGTCATTATGATTGGATCCATTTGATTTATGTAGTTCTTAAATTAATAACGCGAACAAACTGTGGTTGAGATTTAAGATGCTTGATTTAATAAATACTGGACACCATGATTTATTTGGGGCATATTGTCACCCACCACTTTTTTCTCGGCCATTTTGAGGTTATTGGACGTGCATCACGGCGTACAAACATCCAAGGCAGCTCAACAAGCGTACACAAGCGTGCAACAAGCTCACGGCCAGCAGCTCCTTGCTAGTTCACTCCAACTTACGGCAAGCTCACTCAAGTGGACGTAGCTCACAACAAGCTCACTCAAGTAGACGCAGCTCACGGGAAGTAGAAGTCAGCTCACAAGCACTCGAGGGTCACTAGAGCAGCTTACGCCTAGTCCACCCTCTTAGTCCATGCTAGCTAGAGGTGGCGGCACATGAGGATGGTGATGTGTGCATATAACTTCCTCCATCCTTATCTTTTTCCCTCCCTCTCACACGCCCAAGTGCATCCCCCCGAGCCCCTCCTTTTGGCGCCACATCACAACAAGGGATAAGGAGGATTTCCCTCCTTTCTTTTCCGCAACAATTGAAAAGGAGCCTCCCCTTCGCATTTTCCCGCCAAGCATCAAAAGGCACCAAGGCCACGCACCCTTTCGGCCTCAACTTCCCATTTCCACGCCTATAAATAGAAGGGCATTAGGGCATTATTTTCAATTCAAATTTTCCTACACAAATTCTATGTATCAAACTCTTGTAATATATATTTTATTTCTCTCATTTCAATACTACAATTTATATAGTGATATTTTACGATTATGCCGCACTTTATTAGTTTCGTATTATATCGATTTACTTCATTTATTTTCCAAGTGATACTTTGTTGGGTTTTTGGGTTGCCTGACTCGCCCAAAAGGCAAGTTTGGTCGAGTGACACACGTCTATTCTCATACCGAAGAAATAAGTCCTTGACAATATGATCTAGATGAAACTCAAATAGGAAACGTTGTGGGGAAGCCATATTACTTGGAAAGCGAGTAGAAGCATGCAGCAGGTGACTTATCTCCAAGTCTCTCCAGCCCGTCTTATTTGTGACGGTCACAAGCTTGTGACGTCTCACAAGCCTTTCCCACTAGCAAGTTTGTCTCACGTCACAAAACTTGTGACGTGTTCACACACGTCACAAATGAGAATTTGTGAAGTTTCTAATAGTCATCTCGGCATAGAGATTGGTTCCTTTAACTTTATCCATGACATCAGGGTCATCATCTGACCGGAGCATGGTCGGTCGGAGCACGGGTCGACCGGAGTAAGGTCTGACAGAGTGGGTTGTGGGAGGGAGGTAAATGGGGAGATGAAAAAAATCAATTGATTGAGGGAGGAAAAAAACTGACAAGGGTAAAATTGTAAAAAGTGTATGTGAAAGAGTAAAATTCGTATGTGAAAAAGCACGACCAATAAAAAAAGTAAAGTGACAAATGTCATTCACTGTCTTACTAAATCTCTGTTCTTTTATATTATTTACATATTGGATCGGTTATCATATTTTGGATTTGCTCAATCATAAATTCAAGAAAGCTTGTGTTAAGTTCGCTCTGGGTCGGGTCAATTTCAATACAATGTCACATTCTAGTTTTTCATTATGATTTTGGCTAAAGATCAAGACAACATTCTAATATGTTACTACAATTGTTGAATACTCTAATTATTAGATGAATTTTAGGTATTAAGATTATCTGAAAATTAATTCATATGCGTGACGACACTTTACAAAGGTTTTTGTGCTCAATATTGCAAAGTTAGAAACGAAGACTTTCTATTTTCAAGACCTATTCAATTTGTCTTTATTGTCCCATTTAGGGAGATAGGCCTCATCCCTTATAGACTAAAAGATTAACTCACTTGTATTTTTCCCGCTCACTTCCCCCAAATAGAATATTCTYTTCTAAATTCTAACACTAATTAATATATTGTAGTCAATAGTCAAATAGTCAATTGTACTCAATTGCAATATCCCATATGGAATATTTTCGGTGATTAATATTCTTCTACGTCATTAACTATTATAGGTGATTAATATTCTAAATTGAAGTCAATCCCGTATCCTATATGAATATTTCTTTCTAAAATATTCCCTTCTAAAATATTGTACTCAATTAATATATACTTCAAATAATTGCGATCAATCTTTTTTTTAGCAATAATAAATATTTATACAGAAAATCGCAACTTTATATACATTATACAATATCAGAGTCAATCTTTATTTTTAGCAATAATAAATCCCCTGTATACTAAAAGATTAACACATCTAAAAAAATTCTCGCTCAAAATTCCCGCCCATGTATGCTAAAGAGTACTGAAAAATTGCGCTCAATGTTATATTCTGACTAATTCTTATTCTCTAAATATACTCTAGCAAAATCTTTTTTAAATATTCCCAACCTTAATTAGCTCTACTTTATTAGCTACACTGATTGTCAAATATATATACCATAAATACTTATATATCGAAATGATTTAGACAATATAAATCAATCTCTTCCTCGATTATCTCGCAAATTACCTTCTTGATAATATAATTCTTAATAATATAATAATTCCAAACTCCCTACCTTCTCAATCTCTACCATAAATACATATATACATATATACATATATTGTTTTTACCGGTTTTATTTACAAGGCCAATACGTGTTTTAATTAAATTTTACATGTAACTTAAATGTATTATTAATGTCATAAATTATTAACAGTAAAGTATAATAATATTTGTAGCTTAAGGCAAAAATAACTTAATTTAAAGTGTGTTTCGACGGTAGTAATTCTTTTTTAACTCTTACTAATATTATATTAGTACATTATAACATTATATTAAAAGTACACTTAATTTATGCAAATTATTTTATTGAGACCGTCTCTTTATAAATCAAATCTAAAAAATATCATGCTGTAGTACGGGATCTACACTAGTTATTTTAGTAAATGTCAATTACATATCTGATGATTTAGGTCGAGTAATTTTGAATTAATTAGATGTTCAACCAGGTGTTAATAATCAAGTAAATTTTCAAAATACTTTTGTTAGTCAAACTATGACTAATAAAAACGTTTTAACTTCTTATCTTAAAATAAGTGAGACAAAGTGGCTTATACTTAAAAATGACATGTTCAAAATGACCCGAAATAAAATGGCCAGACCAAAACTAATAACCTGGTCCATACCCGACCTCTATACTCATTTACCAGATGTAGTTGTGGCTAACGTTCTAGCAACATGCATGTACTCTGTACTATGCTACGTATTGACTAGGGAAGAGCTAGCTAGGCAGTAGTTTTTGTGGTCACAAAACCACAAGTGTAACAAAATTATCGTCAATTAACACTTAATAACGATGACCACAATATTGTTTTGGTAAATAAATACGCATCATCTATCTATAAAAGCCAAAGCATTTAGATGCTTCTCATTGGCTCCTTGATTTTAGGACAAATGAGACCCACAATTATTTCTCCTATTTAATTAGTCTCTCCCCTCCAATTTCACGTGATTTTCGATTTCAAAATATTCATATTCATATGTTAAGTTTATGATAAAAAGTTTATTTACATAAAACTTTATGTTGAAC
>VHZZ01028684.1:4770-15773 GCA_009801015.1 Silene noctiflora
ACTCAGCCGAGGACGCACCTCGCAACACAACAACACCATACCACCACCAATCAAAGCATACAATCAACACAGTGTACACAACATAATAATCATACAAAATGCCAAACACAAATCAGCTACTCAGTAGGGAAACCCTACCTGACCAGCAATCACCACAATAACAGCTCATAGACGCTCTTCTACGAATCCATCTCCTATACCATTACACAACATACACAATTACAAATCATAAAAACCCCAAAATACCCCACAATACCCTATTAGGGTTTAAACATTGTTAACCAAAAGACATGAATTCAGTATGTAAAAGTTACCCACGAGACAAGGAACAAGATGATGTAAACGACACCGAAAACCGACGACTCGAACTCCTGGATTTGCAAATAACGCGAGGAAGAAAAGGCACGATCTCCCTTTTTGGCTTTTTAAAGGTTTTGTGTGAAAATATGAATTGTGATAATGAAGAAAACCTTCGGCCGTAATAATAAACTAATCTCGCGTTATTAGCAAAACCTAACTCAATAGGCCCGTAATACAGACTTAATCGATCGAGTAAGTAGGTTACTCGATCGAGTGGCCCTTACTCGATCGAGTCCCTTGAGTACTCGATCGAGTACCCGATAAGCAGACTCTGATTCTAAATTACACAAACTTACTCGACAGAGTAAGTCCTACTCGGTCGAGTAACCAGAGGCACAGAAAACCGTAGTATTACAGGCTGGGCATACCCATATATGTCCCTCCCACTACTAAGCTCTGCTCCATAGCCATCATGACCACCATAGCCATCATAACCACCATTTAACACCTCCACTCCATAGTCCAAACTGCAATAATCTGGACCGGGGTCATAAGCATCTGCATTATAACCATTAGAAGACGGCTACCCACCCTCGGGCCATGTAATACCAGTTATTTTAGCAGTGGCCAACGCAAGTCAAACTACGTCTTTATAAAAGTATTTCAAAATGAACTGTTTATTTAAGCCGATTTATATATAAACTATTATTACTTCGTGAATCACATTTCAATAGTTGTTCGTATTTTATAATTATTTCGTAAAATGATATTCTTTYATATTTATCGATTTATAATATTTAATTTATAATTAAYTWTATTCCTATTTTATATTTATTTCTTATTCTATATTTAATATTTCTAATTACATTTTCATTTTAATTATGATATTAATAATATACATATATATAATTACATTTAATCATTCATTTTACGTACTTTAATAATTGGAACGATGCTTAGTGAAACGACAATCGAAAAGTTAGGATTACGATAATTATCCAATTAATTTATCCTCGTTGTATGCGTGTATTGGATTACGATTCTTTTAGTTTCAATGCACCTCGTTTTTATTAACAAACTAAAGACGATGCACCTCGTAATCAAGCGATTCATTAAACCTTATAAACTCACCAACCATGACTTCTTATCCCTCTTAACTGTCCCTTTCTTCATTCACCTACCACCAAGTCCTTCCATTCTTGCATCTACCCAAAACCTTCCCACTGTCCACACCATTTCAGCCACCGTGTGTTCACAACCAGTGGAGGTTGCCGGAGCCCTAGCGTCCATCGTTTCCTTACCTGAAAGAGGTAACAGAAACAACATCTCCTTTTATGCACTCGTCCCTTCTTTGAGACTATCGACCGAGTGTAGGCTGTTATCCATAGGCCGTGCTCGGGGGCTGGGTTACTAGGCACACTAGAGGCCCTGAACAGACCTTTAGGGACCATAGTGGGTGTCTGTGGTGGTTTCTAGGGTGGTTCTCAAATGGTTGTACAACGCGAGTATTTCTGGGTTGAGTAGGGAGAGGAAGTCGTGTAAATAAGGACCCAACCTTGACTTGTCTGACCTAGGTTGCTTAGGGTTGGTGTCTGAGTTTGAGTCGACTACAATGGTGGTCAGGTGGTTGTCCAAGGTTGTGCCAGGTGGCGGTGGCCAGAGTAGTAGAGAGCAGGGAGAGTGGCGGGAAAAACATAGTGTGTTTGGTGGCATGTTGGCTATGTTTGGTGGGGGATTGGTGGGTCACGTGAGGCATTTGGGGTAGAGGAGGACTACCCCTGGAAACACCGTGGGACAATGGTGACTAGGGTGGTCTCTAGAGGTGGTGATGTTGGGTGGTTAAGGAGATATGGGTTAGTTTAAGTGTTGGGTTCAAGGGGATGTGCTGGGTTGTTGGTGGCATCTGTTGGTGTTGGTAAGGGTAGGAGTGGTGGTGGTATGGTGTCGAGGCAGTGGTGAGGCTGCCACTGGAAACCCAATGTGCCGGTGGTGGTGATCGTGGTTGACAGTGGTGGCAAAGGGCAGCTTAGGGTTAGTAAGGTTGATGGTTGTACCACGGGTTAGGTTAAGAGAGTGTGCGAGTTGGGTTCTGTTCTGGTGGTGGCTGGGCTCAGTGGTTGGAGTCGAGGTCATTAGTGGTGTCGGGTAGGGTCCCCCGTGGTGCAGGGGATGCATCCACGGTGGGAGTCAGTGACTGTCAAGGGCGTCATGGTGGTCGTGGCTTGTTTAAGTATGTGGGTGTGTGAGGTCGTTGGTGGGCTAGTTCGATGTTTTGAGTAGTGTTCTTTAATTCATTAATTTGGTTGGATTCGTGAATTCGTCATTGTATTTCGTAATACGTGATTATTATGGTATAAGTCGTATTAATTACAATCTTATATTTGGTAAATAATTATTCAAATATAATTGTTATAATTAAAATTTAATTATTTATAAAAGCCATAATTAATATATGTCGTGAGGATGGGATTTGTAATGACACGCTTTACAGACTTAGGGATACGAACTACGATAAATAATGATTAATAAATAATACGAACGATATAGTAATAGTAATATTATTGTTTAGGTGACGGTTTGAAGTTGAATATTGAAGTATTCTTGTTAGATTTGCTAAACGGACTTTGCTGAGCTACGAGGTAGGATAATTCGATCTGTCACACCGTTGTTTATTCTATCTGGATACTATGTCTCTTTGGATGATTTAATCTGCCATCCTGTTTGTGTATTTTGTTGGATGTTATGTCTTGTTGGATGATTTATGATGTGAGTTTATGGCATGTTATAATATTGTATTCATAAGTCTCGCATATGCATTTGTTATCGGTCTGGACAAGGATTGAGTTATGATATGATATGGTTGCATTCATTGGCATAACATATGCATTGGTAGACAGGTTTATCTTGGGAAGACATCATGGTAAGAGCCTTCGGCTGATGTATAAATAACTTATCAGGCAGACATCATGGTAAGATCCTGCGGGTGATGTATAAATAACTTACCAGGCAGACATCATGGTAAGAGCCTTTGGATGATGTACAAATAACTTACTGGCAGACACTGTTATATACCTTCGTGGTGGTGTAAAGGACCGGGCTGGTTCTACAGACCTGTCTCCGGATAATCTCAGCTGTTCTGTTGGTTTCTCGATGACGATTGAGGTTTCCCTTGGCCTAGGGAATGGCGAGGTGGGTGTTTCGGGATATGATCACGAGAGTATTGGAGGTGTGTGGTGTCAGATGCGGAGGCGCATCAGTTTCATAGTCTCATGGTATCATGTGTATTTGTTATTGTCTTGTTGTTATTTGATTATCCTACTCAATCGCAAGGTTGACCGTGTATTCGTGAACACCTGTGATGATCCGTAATGGGGAGCAGATTGACAGGAAACTGACGGATCCATTTATAGCATGAGATGGTGTGGGGACTCGGAAGACCGGCTTAGAACTAGACCACATAATTAAAAGTCTTCAGTTGTAATTTTATTTCCGCTGTTTTGATACTTATGCTTTATGTTGTAACGACTTTATGAATTGTATTTAAAGTACTGCGTTTATTTCTTTTGATCATCTACTACCTCGATTATTCCGAGATGGTAACACGCTCAATTATCTAGGAAGTGCTAGTACAGGCTCTTAGATAAATGGGAATGTTACAAAGTGGTATCAGAGCGAACGACCCTCAGCCTAAAACAAATGAATAAAATGAACATAGGAAGAGTTAAATAAAATGAACTCTGGGATCGAAACTGATAGGAGCCCCAAAAAGGGAATGGGATGAGTTAGGGGCCCCCTCACACCAAACCATGGGACCTTTCAGTTCTGACGCAGGAACCCAATGAGAGTAATTGAAGAGTGGGGTGGTCTATGTATTGACCTGATGTAGTGTTATACTAACTTTTCTGCGGGAAGGAGCAAGGTAAGTAAATTGGATGTGTATTGATTTATTCATGGCTTGAATGATGTGCTCATATGATTGGTGTTTGAAATAATGATGAATGCTAAGAATGGTCCTRTGATTACCTGATTATGTGTGTTGTAGAATCATGTCTAGAGATATGCGGTTATGTGATCCCTGAGCTCTTAAGTAGTATGATAAAGTTGGGTAATAGGTAGAGTAAGATATRGTGAGAAGCATCATTGACTTGTATGTTTTCCTTCCAACAAGTTGTGATTTAGCATATGAGGAATAGGTCACGAAGGATACTTGGATACGTATTCATGTAGAGGTAGGTTAGTATGGGTATGGTGCTTATAAGAGTCTGTGATTTGGAAAAGGGTAACCTAGTGCTGAAACTTGTTTTGCCTTATTTTTACACCTACTTGATCTGGCTGCCATTTTATGTATTATAACCTCATGAATTAGATTTCATATGTCATTGGTGTTATGCTTGAATAATTTACAAATTAAGAATAATAATTGTTTTACCAGACAGTGATCAAAATGTTCCTGCACAATCATGCTTTCGATCAGTATTTTTTGTAAAATTTGCCATTTATAACATACTTATTGCTATGCATGATTTCAAATCCATTGTTCAAAAGAAGTCGTATACGTTTCCAAAGTTTTAAGTCACATAAGATCTTGAGGTGTTGTTAGTTAATGGTGAATCTTTTCTTTTTGCTAGTTGAACTCAGTTTCTGACAAAATTACTGTTAAATTTTGCTTAGACCAATTAAGTGAAAAATTCGTTATAAATTGATCTTTTGAGCTTTGCACTTGATTTTCCTCTCATGCTTAGTTGATTCGATGTATTTGCTAAAAAGTATAAATAAAACTCGCAAAATAGTGAAGCAGTTATTCATCCATGATTTTTTTTGAAATTTAGGCACGATTTATGGTTTTTGAAAATGCAAGTTTTATGTCCAGTTTTAACACATTAGACTTATCAATCCTTGAGCTTCATGACCTTATAATGTTCCTATGTGATGTTAATATCATGTCCGTTAGAGATGTGTCTTGACCAGTGGTAGAGTGAAAATTTTAATTCGTAAACTTGTTAGCATGATGTCATATAACAACCTAGTTGTTAGTTGTGAGTATTTTGAACAATGTGAACCTTTATTAATAATTTTTATTAATTCATATATTAATTGGGTATTTATGTTTAATTCCTTGTCATAGTCATCTCTATAATTCCTTCGTAAGTAATCATATTAAGTGGTGCAATAGATGATATTCTTATGTCACAAGGTGAATCACTTACTCTTATAAAGTATCRCCATGTTTTAAAATCTTCATAAATTTTACCCTTGTTGGTTTTAGCAGCCATGTTTGATCTACCTAATATCGTGGGTAATTTGTATGAGTTCTAGCCCGGTTAATTAGCTTCTTTCGCCACTGATTTCATGCTTATTGAGTTTGCAGTTCTAGATGAATAAATGTTCAGTGGACAGTGTCGGAGTATTACTGTGCARTTCTGTTTTCAACCTATAATTTCGTAAAATCGTCATTTAATTCATGCTTATAATTTGCCACTAATTCCAACTTCACTTTTTAGTAGGTTTCAAGATGTTTCTAAACTATAGACCATATTAAAGCTTGATGTGTCGATATTTTATAACATGACCCAATTTTGTAGACCTATGCTGCTAAGAAATCTGCATGCATCCTTCGTAATATAAAAATCACTGTAACTCGTATAATCGACCTATGAACCTAATTCTTGTTCCACACTTTTATAAATTTTCATATTTTCTAAAATGTATAGAAACTTCACCATAGACGAAGTGGTTAATTAATTNATTCTTGTTCCACACTTTTATAAATTTTCATATTTTCTAAAATGTATAGAAACTTCACCATAGACGAAGTGGTTAATTAATTGTGATTTTGTAAGATATAGTTGTGATTAGCCTTATGACAATTATGTTGTGTGAGTAACTTACTAATGTGTCTCATTAGACCTTAACTTATTCATATGGATGCCAAATTGCCTCACTAGCCTAGGATAAGAGTTATTCTTTTTTAATTATGTAACCAATTTATGGATGCATTAGCTTTCTTAAAAGTTTTCTTTATCACGCAAGCAAGGTGTGATACAACATGAGTAACCTAAACGAAAAACGTAAATATGTTACTTATCTTTCTTTAGGATTTAAGGAATCGTTAACTGTATTTTCTTGACACTATGCATAGTATATTGTGTGCAAATGATCAATGTTTAGATTAMYAGTGCGAGCCRTTGCCAATGTCTCATTTTTCTGAACCTTATATGCATAAATATGAATTTTACTTCTGTAAAATGACTATCAACATGAGATATCTTAATTTGTCAAGTATGTCCTACGAGTGTGCTTATTGTCTGTATTGATGTAAAGTGTGTTAATTCAATGTCAAATTGCCAAGTGTATATAAAAGCTAATGACTTTGATTTCGACCATAACTGCGTAGTGTAGGATTGTCAAGTCTGTCTTGTTGCCATGATGGTTGGGTATTAGTTGCCCATTAGGGAGTCAATTAACTTGTCAGATGATTTGTGACTGCTTGTTTTTGGTAAGATCTGCTTGTGTACTGTATGTGGAGTTTTATAATGGGGTTACGAGGACGTAACCATGTTTTAATGAGGATAGGATTGTAAAATTTTGATGATTGTAAGTTTTGATAATATGAAAATCTTGATGATTGTCCTGATGATTGTAAGTTTTGGTAATATGAAGATATGATTGGCTTGGTATGTCGTGATCAAGTTAACTGTGATTGACTATACTTAATGTACCCCGATTAGTCCTGTTACGCTTTAATGAATGTTGTGAGTTTCTAAGTGTTTCGTACTTTTGTTTGATGTTAAACTTCGGGACGAAGTTTTTTAAGGAGGATAGGATGTAACAGTACGTTTTAGTTATAGTATCTTAGTTGGAAAGGGAGTGGGTTGCCGCTTTGTGCTAAGTGTAGTTGGATGTTAGTTCAAGTGTGTGTTGGTGAACTTCGGGACGAAGTTCATTTTAAGGGGGAAATACCGTAATACCCCGTCTTTTAGCAGTGGTCTACGCAAGTCAAACTCCGTCTTTATAAATGTATTTCAAAATGCATTGTTTATTTAACCCGATTTATATATAAACTATTATTACTTCGTGAATCACATTTCAATAGTTGTTCGTATTTTATAATTATTTCGTAAAATGAAATTCTTTCATATTTATCGATTTATAATATTTAATTTATAATTAAATCTATTCCTATTTTATATTTATTTCTTATTCTATACTTAATATTCCTGATTACATTTTTATTTTAATTATGATATTAATAATATACATATATATAATTACATTTAATCATTCATTTTACGTACTTTAATATTTGGAACGATGTTTAGTAAAACGACAATCGATAAGTTAGGATTACGATAATTATCCAATTAATTTATCCTCGTATGCGTGTATTGGATTACGTTGCTTTTAGTTTTAATGGACCTCGTTTTTATTAACAACTAAAGCTGATGCACCTCGTAATCAAGCGATTCATTGAACCTTATGAACTCACCAACCCTGACTTCTTATCCCTCTTGACCGTCCCTTTCTTCATTCACCTACCACCAAGTCCTTCCATTCTTGCACCTACCCAAAACCTTCCCACCGCCCACACCATTTCAGCCACCGTGTGTTCATAACCAGTGGAGGTTGCCGGAGTCCTAGAGTCCATCGTTTCCTTGCCTGAAAGAGGTAACATAAAAAGCATCTCCTTTTATGCACTCATCCCTTGTTTGAGACTATCGACCTAGTGTAGGCTGCCACCCATAGGCCATGCTCAGGGGCTGGGTTAGTAGGCAAACTAGAGGCCCTGACCAGACCTTTAGGAACCACAATGGGTGTCTGTGGTGGTGGCTAGGGTGGTTCTCGAATGGTTGTATAGTGCGGGTATTTCTGGGTTGAGCAGGGGGAGGAAGTCGTGTAAATGAGCACCCAACCTTGACTTGTTTGACCTGGGTTGCTTGGGGTTGGTGTCTGGGTTTGAATCGACCACAATGGTGGTCAGGTGGTGGTCCAAGGTTGTGCCAGGTGGTGGTGGCCGGAGTAGCAGAGAGCAGGGAGAGTGGCGTGAAAAATAGATTGTGTTTGGTGGCGTGTTGGCTGTGTTTGGTGGGGGATTGGTGAGTCAAATGAGGCGTCTGGGGTAGAGGAGGGCCACCCATGGAAACATCGTGGGACAGTGGTGACTGGGGTGATGTCTAAAGGTGGTGGTGTTGGGTGGTTAAGGAGATATGGGTTAGTTTAAGTGTCGGGTTCAAGGGGATGTTCTGGGTTGTTGGTGGCATCTACTGGTGTTAGAAAGGGCTGGATTGGTGGTGGCATGGTGTCGAGGCAGTGGTGAGGCTGCCATTGGAAACCCCATGTACCGGTGGTGGTAATGGTGGTTGACAGTGGTGGCAAAGGGCAGCATAGAGTTAGTAAGGTCGATGGTTGTACCACGGGTTAGGTTAGGAGAGTGTGCGAGTTGGGTTCTGTTCTGGTGGTGGCTGGGCTCGATGGTTGGAGTCGAGGTCACTGGTGGTGTCAGGTGGGGTCCATCGTGGTGCCGGGGAGGCAGCCACGGTGGGAGTCAGTGACTGTCAAGGGAGTCATGGTGGTCGTGGGTTGTTTAAGTGTATGGGTGTGTGAGTTCGTTGGTGGGCTAGTTCAATGTTTTGAGTAGTGTTCGTTAATTCGTTAATTTGGTTGGATTCGTTAATTCGTCATTGTATTTCATAATTCGTGATTATTATGGTATAAGTCGTATTAATTACAATCTTATATTTCGTAAATAATTATTCAAATGTAATTGTTATAATTAGAAGTTAATTGTTTATAAAGGCCATAATTAATATATGTCGTGAGGACGGGATTTGTAATGACACGCTTTACGGACTTAGGGATACGAACTAAGATAAATAATGATTAATAAATAATATGAATGATATAGTAATATTAATATTATTGTTTTGGTGACGGTTTGAAGTGGAATATTGAAGTATTCTTATTGGATTTGCTAAACGGACTTTGCTGAGCTACGAGGTAGGATAATTCGATCTATCACATCGTTGTTTATTCTATATGGATGCTATGTCTCTTTGGATAGTTTAATCTGCCATCCTGTTTGTGTATTCTGTTGGATGCTATGTCTCGTTGGATGATTTATGACGTGAGTTTATGGCATGTTAGAATATTGTACTCATAAGTCTGGCAAATGCATTTGTTATCGGCCTGAATATGGATTGACTTATGCTATGGTATGGTTGCATTCATTGGCATAGATTATGCATTGGTAGACATGTTTATCCTGGGCAGACATCATGATAAGAGCCTTCGGCTGATGTATAAATAACTTACAAGGCGGACATCATGGTAAGAGCCTTCGGGTGATGTATAAATAACTCACTGGCAGACACTGTTATATACCTTCGTGGTGGTGTAAAGGCCCAAGCTGCTTCTGCAGACCTGTCTCCGGATAACCTCAGCTGTTATGCTGGTTTCTCGATGATTATCGAGGTTTACCTTGGCCTAGGGAATGGCGAGGTGGGTGTTTCAGGATGTGATCACGGGAGTATTGGAGGTGTGTGGTGTCAGATGCGGAGGTGCATCAGTTGCATAGTCTCATGGTCTCATGTGCATTTGTTATTGTCTTGTTGTTATTTGATTATCCTACACAACTGCGAGGTTGACCGTGTATTTGTGAACACCTGTGATGATCCGTAATGGGGAGCAGATTGACAGGAAACTGACGGATCCAGTTATAGCACGAGATGGCGTGAGGACTCGGAAGACCAGCTTAGAACTAGACCACATAATTAGAAGTCTTCAGTTGTATTTTTATTTCCGCTGTTTTGATACTTAAGCTTTATGTTGTAACGACTTTATGAATTATATTTAAAGGTACTGCATTTCTTTCCTTTGATCATCTATTACCTCGGTTATTCCAAGATGGTAACGCACTCAATTATCTAGGAAGTCCTAGTAAAGAATGGGGGTGTGAAGGCTAGTCTTTGGTCATCCCGAATGGTGTTCATGCCAAGACTAAGGTCACGCATCATAGACATTAATTCATCATTATATGGTGGAGGAGGGGGTTGAGCATTAGAGGATTGAGCTCTCTCACGGTGCTCACTAGGAGGGGCATTGGGTGTCTCATTACCTAAAGTCAAGAGATAACTAGGCCTGTCAAAAGAGGTACTACTTTGATGGGGTTTAGTCTGGACAATTTCTTTGAGATTCATAAGCTCATCCGGTAGACTAAGGACATCACGATTACCTACCCTCCAAATCATAGTAGGATACACAATTCTAAACCAATTCAAGAAAAGGAAATGTTCAAAATCAAGTCTGTCACCGGCCTCMCCCGTAGAAAGCAAAGGCCTCAATTGGGTAGTCTCTTGGTTAAACCTACAAACCTTGGTGGCTATCCTAGTTATTAACCCACCCAACACAATGGAGCTTGTGGACGGGTTGCATTGATTGGTCAAGTGGACCGCAAAATGGTAAGGTACATTAATTCCCCACCTCTCATCCCCATCCACATTGAGAAATACTCCCAAGATTTCCACTTACAACATCCTCACTGAGTGAGGCTCATTTCTTCCCAAAAAGGTCCATCCCATAAAACGTTGCCATATGCGAATGACGGGGTAGTGGATAGTGTTGGAGTAAGTGTCCTCAACAATAGTGCGATCACATGATTTAAATATCATTGTAAAACTCAAAATAAGAATACGTGAGGGATGATTATT
>VHZZ01028686.1:2868-18564 GCA_009801015.1 Silene noctiflora
ATCTTGGGTGCAATCAAAAGGAGAGTTTCTAATTTGAAACTTGGAGGATCATCCTTATATTCATAGCTCAAGAACAAGGTTGGAAGGAGTCTTTCATTGTGCCCATATTTTCCTCTATTTCAATGTAAGGAAAACATTTTATTTCTCTCTTTATTCTTGTTTTTGGTTGCATGCAACTAGATTCTCATCATCTAATTTAACAAGTAACTTAGATCTATATTAGAGGAGTCTAATAAGAGGGTTAAATAACTTAACAAGAGATTCCATCACAAATCCCTTGCTCATCAACTCTTCAATCTGTTTCTGCAGTTCTTTGGTTGCAGTGGGATCACACCTATAGGCAGGTCTGTTTGGCAATATAGATCCCGGCACAAGGTCAATATGGTGTTCAATGCCCCTCGGTGGAAGCAATCCACTTTCCAGCTCTCTGGGAAACACATCCTTATACCTCAGGATTAATGGTTCAATGTCTATAGGTATTTCAGGATTTTCTTATTCTGATATTTCTTTTGACAGTAGAACATCACAGGTTGTTCTTGCTTTAGCTCCCTGATCATGGCTACCTGAGATAAGAACAACACTCTATTAACCTCCTCAGACATGTTAGGGCTTCCATAGTTTCTCTGGTTTGGTGGTAATGAGGTCAAGGTGACCTTCTTGCCTTCATGTCTGAAGCTGTAAATTTTCTCCTTTCCTTGGTTAGTTGTGTTTCTATCAAACTCCCATTGCCTCCCTAACAGTAGGTGGAAGGCATCCATAGTCACAACATCACACATGACTTCATCTTTGTAAACCCTTCCAATTGAAAATGGGACTAAACACTATTTATCAACTTTCACCTCTGCACCTTTCTTTAACCATCTTAATTTGTAGGGGTTAGGGTGTTTTTGTGTCTCTAGGTTCATTTTGTTGAACATAGTGATGGAAGCCACATTGGTACAGCTTCCTCCATCAATGATAAAGTTACATACCCTCCCCTGGACTGTACACCTACTTCTGAAGATCAAGGATCTTTCGTCAGCTTCTAATGGTGTTGGTGTGGAATGCATGACCCTCCATAAGACTAGGTTGTGTCCTGTGTCAGAGTGAGCAACAACCTGGTCTTGGCTTGATCCTTCCTCGTCTCAATTTCCTCTAAAACCAGATTCTCATCATCCTCATACTTAACTAACCCTTCTCTTTCCCATTCCTCAACTTCTATAGCAGACAATGCTCTCTTGGAAGGACAATCCTTCCTGAAATGGTCATACCCTTGGCATTGGAAACATTTTATCTTACCCTCAGTCACATTGACCTTTGGGTTCATGGGGTCTTTCCTTTATCTAGGGTGGTTTGGGTAGCTGATTTAGGGGTATCTCCAATTTTAACACCAGTGTAAGGTCTGAATGTAGGTCTGGTAGCAGTTTTGGATGTTGGTGGTTTTGTTTTCCCCATTTTCTCGACTCTCAAAGACAGGTTTACCACAACATCATATGAACAAAGAGGTTGTAGTCTAACCTTACTAACAATATTTCCATCAAGACCTTCACAGATTTATCCCCTTGTTTCACTTTTGACAATTTTATGAAAATATCAAGAGTATATTCCTTTATTACAAATTTATCCATAAATTTCTTCTTTAGTTTATTCCAAGATCTAAGTGGTTCTTTACCATTTTTTATTCTCTGATGTTTCATGTTATCATACCAGAGAGATGCATACCTTTTCAGTTTAAAGACAGCTACTTTAAAAGACCTAACATCATTATAACCCTTATACTCAAATATTTTTTCAACATCCCTAATCTATTATAACAAGTCATTAGGATCTAAACTGCCATTAAAATCAGGGATCTCTACCTTGATGTGTGAGTGTGTACTGGGATTTCTGTTTGAATGCTTTCATCGACTCTGAGTTGTACGCCTCTTCATTCATTAGAGGCCCTCTCCTTGCAGCCACAAACCCTCGATCTATGCCCCTGCCTCTGCCTGGATGAGATCCTCCTTTAGGTGGTGGTGTTGGGATGTTTACCATGACAGTATTAAGAACATCTAATACTGTGTTGATGTTACCAGCCATAAGTTCCATTCTCTGCTCAATTGGATGCAGTCAGCCTCTCTTCACTCATGTTGGTTTTTTTGTGTTTTTAATGTAGATGGGAAAGATGAACTTATAAAAAAGGCTCTGATAAGCAAATTGGAGTGTGCTACCCCAGGGCTTAATAGAAATTAAACAAAACAGACAACAAAAAATTCAGAAGTTCACAATGAATGCAATAAACTTCAATAATCTTTTAAAAAATGTAAATGAACTCTATAAATCATTAAATTTGGCAGTAAATTCCATTTAATTATAAAATCCAACTGATAAAAATTTCAAGGTCAAATTTTAAGTCTAAGTATTTTTAATAAATCGATCAAGTTCTGACAATTTTGATGAATTCTGACAGGTAGCCTGAACTGAGTTTGTGATTGAATTTTGGTTTGAATTTTGGGGATATAATAATCATATCAACTCCCACATAATACTCACAGTAAAGTTAAGCTAACAATTTGAGAGTCTAACCTAATTATCCACAGATTAACACAGGATAAGCAGATTAAACTCAAACAACAAATCTCAGACAACCACAGTCAATGCACGGGTTGTTTGATCCTTACCATAGGTACTTAGTCAATACTCACAGTCTAACACAAAGTATCACTATGCCTGACTCTAAACTACAGCCTTGGCACAAGTTTTAGGGATTTTAATTTGACATAATTCTCAGGTTTAATCATTAATCAAGTCTGCTCAACAGCAAATGGGGTGAAGGTCCTTATATAGGCCTCTCCCTTTGAATGCAGTTACAATTTGACCTAAGATTCCAATCCAAGGGCCAGGATTTAATCTAAGATACAAACAAGATACTAAAGTTATCTTACAAGTTGAAAATAAATGACTGAAAGGTAAAAACAGGGCAACTGAAATAGATAACAAAAGAGATACAGGTTGATAGTGACTTGTTCAGCATTGGAAGTTGTTTGTCTTTAGTTGTTAGCTTGTGGGGACGGGCTGACCTTGAAAATAAGGTTTTATCTTGCCTAAGGTTGTATCTCAAATGAAACAAGACAAGGCAAAATGAGCTTAAGCAACAGCTTTCCAAGTAAATCAGAAAACTTCTTTACTACTTTTCTGAATTTGTCTACTTCCTGCAACTTGATTTTCAGTTTAGCTTTCTGAGGATTTGCAATGGAAATTACACCTGGCTCCCTAGGACTTAATTAAGCTTAGTTGGACAAGCTTTCAGCTGGCCAAGGTAGCAGCTAGTGGTTTGGCTCATGCTGGTTGGAAACTGCCTTGAAACTGGACCCTGCACTGGCCATGGCTATGGCATTGTCAGAGCTTGTGTTGCCCGCCTCTTGGTCTTGGTTGGCCTGACTTGTGGCTCCTTATGCGACACGGCATTAAAGTAGAAGGGTTCCTCAAAGCGGCTATTAAGGTAGGAGCTTAGGATTAACACTTCCATTGAATTAAGCTTACTCGGGTCTTTCCTCCCATATAGAAGGTGGGTCAAGGAGTGTAGGAAGAACATCGCTCACCTTCATGCTACTTACCCCGATCTTCTTCTTATTAGTATAGAGGTAGAAGTATTTTCCGGCTTTCATGTCTTTCTTCACCTTATCATGTCTACCCAGGATTCACCTCCCCACCCCTAGTCGATCGGTAAAATCATTGCTAGATAGGTTAATGGCAGTGTTTTTTAGCCTAAAGCTCACGGCATGTGTGCTCTCATCGTAGGTGAAGGAGCTCAAGAACACAAGAGTGAGGTTGTGGCAGCTTACCTCTTCCAAATTTTATAGACCTTCCAACCCAAGGACTGTAAAGATGTTATACACCTCCCTCTCAATACCCAACGCTTCTAATATGGCCATCGATACACACTTGGTCGCGGTCATTCTACTTGTGGCTAGGACTAGGAAATTGTCCCGATGATCATCACTCCTAAAGTTTATCTCCGGGTAATCCGGAAGGGTAATGGCGGGTGGAGCCTCTGGTTCTTGTGGTTGTTGTTGACGGTCATTCCTTCCACGGCCGGTTCTAGCGTTCCTTGACATGCTACAAGATGAATCCACTCAACAAGATACAGAACGGAAGATGTGAGAATTAAATAGCTCAGAATGGTATAGAAGTTTTTCCCCATGTTTTAAATTGATAGTCATCACATAAAAGGAAATGACACAACCTTGATTTAGAAGAAGTTTACTTGCTCGGAAATGAAAAAAAAATCTTGAAAAATACTATTTGCATTTTCATTCCAATTAAGATGACGTGAAGTAATTAAAACTTTGACTTTATTGCCTCGTGGGAATGATCATAGGATTTAAAAATTTATTGACATCCTTCCACCCTTCACATAAATGAGAATTTTAAGATACCTATCATAGAAAAATGGAGAAGTCGAAAGAAACTTTTAGCATGAACTAAGTACGAGAAAAAAATTCGGGTAAACTATTTACCAACACCCAATTATTTCTAGACTTTAAGAGTTTTAAGTTGGAAATACTACATGACACTACCCACCACATTTGAGGTGCAAATCACAATCAAGACAACATTTAGTTGAAAGAGATAAAATAAGATAAAATAAAATCAGTAGGTACCCATTTCCAAAAAGAAATAAAGATGGACAATTCTCTTATGGAAGACTTCACAAGGCATTATAACCAAAGATTAGAATGATAACGAACAAGTGAAGCATGTTAAGAGTAAGGAACTTAAACTTAAGTGTGTTTGTAATGAGATTTTCAGACACTTACAAGTTTTTAAAACGGAAAACTTTCTCAACATATGGTCTCATAGAATTTAGTAGTGGTAGGTCGTCATTAGATGTGATAAACAAGGTATGTGGAAGTATAAAAATCAAAATTTGACTCCTTGAGTCATTACCGTCTACAAAAATTAACCCATTTTAAGACAAAATACCCATCTTAAACCTTACTTGATAACACCCATTGAGATTATTGATTAACAATGTCATTAGACCATGTTTGAGATGTAACAATCAAAATTTCGTCATGAACTAAGGGTATTTCGAGACTCCAAAACATGATTTTAAGATGCAAACTTCGCTTTTAAGACAATATATAGTTTTATTAGTCAAAATGGTGGTCTTATAGCATACTTAAACTAAGTTTCATGCATAAAACTCAAAATTTGGGCATGATCTCCCTTAAAATCCGAAAATTAAGAAGGTTTTTAGGACAAAATTTTCTCACATATAAGGCAAGATCTATAGCTAACAACAAACGTTAAGCCTTTGTTGATCAACTATACTAAACAACAAACACAAGAAACCCAATTATTACCCAAAAAACTACCATTTTCTAGCTCAAAAATGGTGGACAAATTTCAATATAAAAGTTTCATTTTTAACAACAACAATGGTGTAAAAGGCTTACTACTACCATACCATTAGTTACCAAAACTTAAGTAAACTAGTGTAGATCTAAAGAAAAATCAAATTGGGGAAAAAATAATAAGGAAGAAAATAAGCTTATATTGTTAAACTAATGGAGTGGGAGGAAAACAAGTGAAGTAATAAGATGAATTCCAAGCTAATAGACCAAAACATACATTCAATCACACCACGGTTCAGATAGTGTTACCCATACTTATATCCACCCACGTGGTGACCAACTGAGACAATAGGCACTAGTTTTGCCATGAGGGTGCCTACTCATCCAAAACCAAACTCTTATGGTCCTCATGTCGGGTTCATTTTATTAGACACTCCTAGATTCATTTTTGGTTCATTAGTTCATTTTCCAAAATCGTCGCTCTGATACCACTTTGTAACACCCCAATTATCCGGCTAAGACAATTGAAACATTACCATCTCGGTTTCCCGAGGTAGTGATTCGAAGATAGAGACAAGAAGCCTTTATTATAAATAATGGTTTAGTGAATTGCATAAATATAAAGAAATGAATAAATTAATATAAGTCATGCTACTACGAGCCTCTAAACAACTCTATCTCATGCCGACTCGACTCCAAATCTGAGCCTCGTCCCGTCTCTCGCGCAACACCAAAATAACATGTACATAACCTGCTCCCCATATGGTCGAAAATATCATATGGATCACACGGGCCACCGGGAAATAGGTGACAATTTACACAAGCCACAAACGGTCAGTTTCGATAATATAACATTGTAAGACACAACGAATGAACTACGATTATGCAATGCGACAATTACATGAATGAGGCTCGGTTTTAATAATACCACACTGGTACCGGGACACACCCAGCCGTACCCACAACTCGGTGACGGTACCGCAGCACCGCCCACCTAAAAAACCGGACCGCAACCCGTAAAAAGGTACTCCGGACACACCGGTGGTACCGGGCCCGAGAGCAACTCGGATCCCTTACCAGACGACGTGACTCAACCTCACGTGTCCCTAAATAATTCAAGCGATTAATGTGAACATCCCCCTTGGAGTCGGAAACTCCAAGAGGCGACTCAAGTGTAAGACGGTCTCCCAACCGCCTTACGTCTCCATAACGATCACAATACCATCACCAACCTCCAGCATATGCAACCAACCACTATGCAACATATACTATACAACATGATATTCCAACATTCAATAAATGCCAATTCCGACACATTTAAAACTTTTCAAGTCCTCAATTACCAACATGAGATGCAATACGACTCATCCGATGCAAGTAGTAGCAGATGACCATTAACAAAGCACACAACACCGAAACTGAGTAGGATTAACCTACCTTTTAGCAAATATTCAATAGCTACTCAAATCCGACACAATCTCGGCTCAAGAAACAGTCTCGTCACAGATGGAAGGAAGGAAGGGTAGGTGGACAATCCTCTATGGCAAGCTTGAATCCCATAGAAAAGGTATTTGAGAGGTTTTAGAGAGATGGGAAAGTGTTTAGAGAGATAAGGAAGAAGATAGAAATGAATTAGGTTTAGGAGTCTAAATGTCCTTAATGATGTAACTTATGTACTTTATGGTTTAACTTTAGACTTTAAAGGTCATTTTAAATATAAAAATTTGAATTGAGGTTACTTTATCAAATGTCTATGTAACTTGAATCGAATAAAATGAACCTTTGATACAACACAAGTATAAGTTTAATAGCGCATGAGTGTAACTTTAATCTGATCCACCCAATTTGAGTTTATACAATTTACACATAGCCACAAATAGTCAGTTTCAATAATATAAATATATAAGACGCGGCATATGAAATATGATTATGCAACACAACCATGAAATGCATGCAACACGACCTCCAATCACACCACTCCGTAGCCAACATCGATACCAGGGACACACTCACGGTACCCACAGCCTGGTGACCGCACAGTAGCACACTCACCTAAAAAGCCGGATCACATGTAACACCCCCATACACCATGGTGCCTTACCGAGACCACCCTAGCATATGGAGATGATACCATCTCGGTTGCCCGAGGTACAGTATATAAAAAGAGACCATAAAGAAACATACTTAAAAGTGTAATTATTAAAGTCATACAACTCAAAACCAAAATTCCAAATGTACGATACGACCATCTCAAAACAATACTACTGAAAACAAAATTGTTGTAGAACTACAGTGGAAAACTATCTAAACAAACTACGTGATGACTCCATCCCGTCGTGCCCCGCGAGCTATCCCAAAGCATACCTGCTAATCAACTGCTCATCATCCCTAAATGGATCACCACAGTTTTCAAAACACATAAACGGGGTCAGTTACTGAATAAACAAGATAAGAGTAATACACAATCAATAACATCACATACCCAATCTCCACACCACACCAATCACCTGACTACACATTAAATGTGTAGTCCTGCCAGATTACCCATCGCAAGAGGTAATCCACTCCGCCAGTAGGGACCGCAGCCTTACCACCTAAGCCTCGCTCAAAACCATAGATCGAATAACCCAATGATCATTACTGTGCACATCCCCCTTGTAACGGAAACCACAAGGGGAGAACAAGGGCATGAAGCCATTTCCACAAATGACTCCACTCAGCCGAGGACGCACCTCGCTAACCATATACAACAATACAACAACCATAAACTGATAACCATGAAAATTCCAAGAATGTAATCATATTAACGATATAATCATGCCATCACATCATCTTAAATTATTTAGACAGTAACCGAGTTGGGAAACCCTACCTGAAACGGAAATCACCACACAAGCACAGGAATGATCAAAAAGCCTCATCTACGAAGTCACCTCCTATACAATAAACATGAAATTACTATCTACGAAACAATCAACCCCAAAACCCATAATTACTCAATTTAGGGTTTAGACAAAAACTAAAGAACGGACATAAAAACAACATAATGATCTTACCCAAACGATGAAGAACGCAACAGTACAAAAAGCTCCAAAAGTTATGAACTTAAGCCCTTGAGTGGATAGTAAAGAGAAAAGAGGATCTACGTTGATTGAGTTCTCTTTGTGAAAGTTGTAAAAATGAATGTTTAAGAAAGACTGTTGATACATTATAAAACAAAACATCTCCTTTCTTTAAAATAAAACCGGATGTAAAACCCTTAATAGCACAGGTACTCGATTGAGTAACTAACGTACTCGATCGAGTAATACCTACTCGATCGAGTTTACCCAACTCGGTCGAGTATCTAAGGAACAGGAACTCATCCAGACTCTAATCACAACTTACTCGATAGAGTACCCAAATACCAAATACGTGAGGTATTACACCGTAGCCCGTAAATAGGTACTCGGGGCACACCCGTAGTACTATGCTCAAGAGCGACTCGGATACCCTGTCAGACGACGTGTCCCAATCACACGTGTCCCTCCATAACTCAAGCCATTAATGTGCACATCCCTCTTGGAGTGGGAAGCTCTAAGAGGCGACCCAAGCATAAGACGGTTTCCCAACCACCTTACTTCTTTATAAGAACAAGTACCACCGCCACAACTCCGCCAACATCCTCCACCATCACATATAACACAATATGCAATACAATATGCCAACACATCTTTTCACATGTGCAATAATCATCAAACATGCCTCTTTCTCATATGAAATGGTAGCCAATTAGGTCAAGTACTCATGTGAACCAACAATCAAGAGATATTTTAAGACATACTCCGCAATTAACATGTTATAATGCAATCCCCCCCTTTACCAGCATCTACTAAAACATAATCATCCAATTACATATTATAATGCCACTCCAATGCTATCGTGAACCAAAATTAACCATCTATTATTATGCCACAACAATCATGTTATAATGCAATAAAAACACAATAATGACGCGATAGGACTCAAACTGTAAGCAACTCCTAACGTACGTTAGTTATACATATATATCTATCACGCCATAGGACTCAAACTGTAATATCCCGTAGTTTCTATGTCTGACACTCGGCCGAGTAGACAGAGTACTCGACCGAGTGGTGCTCGATCGACCGAGTAGAGGAACCTAGTGCCCTCTAGACAGTTATCCCAGCTTCTGTTGTGTGCCACTCGGCCGAGTGGCTCGTGCACTCGACCGACTGCGCGAGTGTAATCTTATTTCCACGTGTGGGCTTTGTTTTGTTGGGCTTTGGTATATAAGCTTCCTTTTCCAGTTTTTCCTTCTTTCTTACAAACCCTAAAACCTCTCCCACTTCATTCTACAACTCTTCATCCTCAAATCCTAGATCTACACTTTGTTTGGGGGAATCTTGGAGAATTACTTACATATTCTTATTCCTCATCACTTGGTGAGTAACCTCATACTTTTAGTTTCGTAATTTTCATATGTAACACCCTCATTTATCCAAGAGGCCGTAGTGGTCTTCCCGGATAAATAAGAGTTTTACCATCTCGGAATAACCGAGGTAGTAGATAATCAATGTAAATGAAACACAGTATTTATTTAAATTATAAAGTTTGTTGCAACATAAAATCTCAAAGTACTGAAATAGTGGAAAATAAAATACAACTGAAGACTTCTAGATAAGTTATCTATTTCTAGGTTGGTTCATCCAAGTCCTCACGCCATCCCATGCTCTTATTTGATTCATCGATTACCTTTCAATTCTGCTCCCAATTACGGATCATCACAGGTGTTAAACGAATACACGGGCAACCTCACGGATGAGTAGGATAAATAATCAACAATAATTAAATATGCAAAATGTATGAGTATGCAATTGTCATGGCCTTCTAGTGAGCTCATCAACCCGAGACACCCACCCGCCAATCCCTGGTCGGGTATACCTCGATCATTATCGAGAAACCAGCTTGAGATCTGAGGTTATCCGGAGACAGGTCTGCAGAACCAGCCAGGGCCTTTAAAATCACAATCACAGATATCCAACCGATATCCAACTGATATCCAACCTAACATGCATATGCCATGCTCATGAATGCATTATCATATCATAACAAATCATCAACCAAACTGATAACAAGGGCATAGACCATGCTCATGAATGTAATAACAATTCACAACTCAAACATGCCATTAGTTCATATAATAATGCACCCAACAAGTCATAGCATCCAATTGGAACAATTATAGAATAGCAGATTAATTATCCTACCTCGTAATAAGCAAGTCTTGATTGAAATTATCGTATCAGAAATACTCCACTTCAAACTCGTCACCTAAAGCAATAATATTATTATTACTATATTATTCGTATTATTTATTAAATCATTAATTAATGTAATTTATTATTCATATTCTTAAAGCTGTAAAACGTATCGTTACGAAATATCCCGTCTTCAAAAGATATTAATAATATTCTTTATTAATAATTTATCCTCTAGTTATAAAATTACAGAATAAATAATTTATTATTTACGAATTACGGAATTATGAATAATACGACTTATATTATTATAATTACGAATTACGAATTAACGATATACGAATTACGAAATATAACTACGAATTAAACGAGTTTAACGCATCTTAGCCCGCGTCCTAAAACGTCCCAATAGCCACCAACTCCGTCCCTGACAACCACCTACTCCATCGTGGCAGTCCCCCCTCCACCACGGTGGCCCCTCTTGACACCACCAGGCCCGTCGACTCCAGCCACCGTGCCCAACCACCAGGGTTAAATCCTCCAGAATCGACACCTCCCTTTAACCACACTCTCTCTTCACCCCGACACCAACTACCTCACAGGCCCACACCACCTCTGGCCACCACCTTTGTCACCACTAACTCACGGTAGTTCCAGGAGTGGTCACTTCCTCTTCTCGACCCCTCTGCACCACCACGACTATTGCCCCAAAACTGCCTGCTACACACACGTCCCTTCCCCCTGTTTTCTGTTTTCCGGCCACCATCACCACTAACCACTACCTACAGCCACCGTGAAACACTCCCCAGGGTCGAACCACCCACCAGATTCCAACCCACCATGCCCTGGTCAAGTCAATTCTCAAAAATGGGTTCAAAAATGGGTTTACTCCTCGTTTTACGAATCCCCTGCCTCAACCACCGTGGTGGCGCATTTTGCCACCACCACCTACCACCATGGTGGTCGACTCTACCCTAGCAACCACCTCCCACCAACCGAGTAGAGGAACGTAGTGCCCTCTAGACAGTTATCCCAGCTTCTGTTGTGTCCTACTCAGCCGAGTGGATCGTGCACTTGACCGAGTGCGCAAGTGCAGTCTTATTTCCGCGTGTGGGCTTTGTTTTGTTGGGCTTTAGTATATAAGCTTCCTTTTTCATTTTTTCCTTCATTCTTAAAAACCCTAAAACTCTCTCTAAACCTCTCCCACATCTCTCTACAACTCTTCATCCTTAAATCTTAGATCTACACTTTGTTTGGGGGAATCTTGGAGAATTACTTAAATATTCTTATTCCTCATCACTTGGTGAGTAACCTCATACTCTTACTTTCGTAATTTTCATACCTTCATTTAAGACACCCAAACCTTAGAATTTGGGGGTTTTCATGGGGATGGTTAATTAGTAGTGTTAATTAGTGTTATCAGTAATTAAAGAGTAATAATAAGGGGTTTTACATAATAGAAGTATACAGGATATGTTGTGATGGTAATTATGTAATTTGTGTAGGATGAGACGGTTTTATGAAATGGGATCTTGTTGTTTCGAGTAGCTTATGGAGAATGCTAAAAGGTAGGTTAATCCTACTCGGTTTCAATAATAAGCATGTTGTGTATGTTGTTAATATTGTAATTAGTATCACATGATTAGAGCATTGGCATTTTAATATGTTTAGTGGTTAATTGCAGCATTTAGGGCTAATTATGTTGGTTGGGTTGCATTATAACATGTGTAAAGGAAAGGTGGTTAGTCTTGTTGTTAGCATAATCGTATAATGGTATAATGTTGAGTAATTGCTGGTTGGTCTCATATTGTGTTTGAGATTAAGCATGAGAATGGATAATAGTTTATAATAGCATGTTTGGCATGTTGAAACTATGTTTCATGGAATTATTGTATAATTGGCATATTATGTTGCATATTGTGTTATATGTGATTATGGAGGATGTTGGAGAAGTTGTGGCGGTGGTACTTGTTGTTATGGAGACGTAAGGCGGTTGGGAGACCGTCTTACACTCGGGTCGCCTCTTGGAGGTTTCCACTCCAAGAGGGATATGCACATTAATGGCTTGAGTTATGGAGGTCAACGTGTAGTTGAGACACGTCGTCTGGTAAGGTATCTGATTCGTTCGCGGGCCTAGTACCACGGGTGTGTCCTAAGTACCTTTTTACGGGATGCAGTCAGGCAGTTTTGGTGTGCGGTGCTGTCACCAGGTTGTGGGTACCATGGGTGTGTCCCTGGTATCGGTGTTGGCTACGAAATGGTGTGATTGGAGGTCGTGTTGTATGCATTTTATTGTCGTGTTGCATAATCATATTTCATATGTCGCGTCTTATATGTCTATATTATTGAAACTGACCATGTGTGGCTATGTATAAATTGTCAACAATTTCCAGGTTGGCCTGTATCGATCCATATGATATTTCCGATCATATGGGGAGCAGTTTATTTAAATGTTAATATATAGCATGATCGGGATTCGGGCCACGCCACGGACTTGGAGTCGAGTATATAGTTACTAGGTAGATGATTTAGACCTAGTGGAGTTGTACTTCCTTATCTGTATATTGTATATTTCTTTTGTGTAAATCATAAAACATTAATTTTAATAAAATGTTCTTTGATTGGAGTTTTGGAATCACTATCTCGAGAAACTGAGATGGTAACCCTTTATTTATCTTGGCCAGATAATTGGGGGTCTAAATATATACACACACACATCACGTCAATCACAAAATATGTGGACTCCATAAAACATTTAAAGAATGCCAAAATTGTTCAACAGATACATTTCCGTACACACCATGTCACGCATATACCGCGTCAAATACACCACATGATCACACATGTGTTTCCATATCCGTTTTCATCCATCATCAATTCCTCCGTTTATAAGGAAGATTACAATACTCAATCATGCAAGTAACCACTATGTGACACATGAATGGCACTCATCACGTAATATGAACATCACTACCATCTTGCTTCCACAAAATAAAATCGCGGCAATTAACATGCACTATACAAGATTATCATGTCACCTTTGTCATTAAATTACTATTTAAATTAATACTTGTAACTTACTACGACACTCAATGGTAAGACGTCAAACAATATGGACCAAACGTAAATAATTCACACAAGAATTCCTCATGCAGGTTAATATGCTCATCCAACAAAAGCTAACCAATATAAACCGCGAAATAAGGGTATATACCCAACATTTGGTCGAGTATTGTCAAACAAGGGCCAAGGCAGGCTACTCGATCGAGTGAAGAAGGCCACGTGGTCGAGCAGACGGTACTCAGTCGAGTGAGCTGGGCACTCGGCCGAGTGTCATCTGAGCAGAATATGTTTTGTTCCAAATATCGTTCTAATCTTGTTTATTCTATCATACAGGTGAAAATAGACTCCAGTGGTGACTAATACGCCACCAAACCACCAAACTCAGAACAAACTCTTGGCCTTATGGCCATCATTAAAACATAATTAAAATAATTTTCAAGTTATACGGCCGACGCAAACATGATATTTCAAAGCTTGTTTCATAACCATTCCGTCTCCTCCTCCACAACCGGTGACGATATCATAATTCCGTCACCAATAACCGCACTGTAGTGAGAAACACAATCGCTAAATTAATATCCATCACACTTTATACCATTCTCATGCACACGATCCCAACACCACATTATCCACAAGGAATAATAATAGCAACATGACAACTCGATTAAACAATTGATAATCAGATCACAAAATGCACCAAATAATTAGAAGATAACTTTACAAACAACATCCATACTACCACTCATAGGGCCGGAGTTTCACACGACCACTTTAATTTTACACATCATAGACACATACTTAAATTAAACGGTTATACTAGTTAATACAAGTGATCAAAATATCATAATAACATAATTGGACTCATATGCATTACATGCCACACTTCAAATCTCATAACCACGAAAACCAACTTGGTAGTACTACATCCACAACTATATATCTCAATTATCTAAACTAAACTTCATACATCTTACCTCACGACCGACAACACACTCCCTCCAAGAGTTTATTATAACTTGTAACAAATTCCTTTCAAATTCTAAATCCTTAATTACATACTCATTTTCGATTGACCAAACTCACTTCTTCATTTTACAAAAATAACGCTCGCTTAAAACCGACCTCGGTACAATAATATGATCATTGTTCATCACATCACGCGTATTCAATCACTCTTCTGTAGTTTCACCACCAACCTCTACCAGAACATTTCTAGATACTTCCACCGCCTATTACTTAGAATCGTCTCTACTCCACATAATTGCTCACCGCTACTTCATTTTTTCATTCCAAAAATTCCTTATTAGATATCATATCAAAAATCTAGGATAGCCTCTAACTCACAATATTGTCCTAGTACCCTCTTATCTTCTTTCTATGCAAATTCTCCATTGTCATCCCTTCGGTTCCTATCAACCCTTAATCCCATTTACACTCTACAACAACTATTAACGACTCACGTTGTTACCTCCACTTAAATATTTGATACCTCAACCATTCCCTTACTATTCCGCAATCCAAAAACTAACCATTTGTCAACCAAAATTCCAAATCGCATCCGATGATAGTCATCCTCACATGTTCTTTCAACCTCATTCACTAACTATAAGTCTAAACAACCGCCAAGTAACCCACCTTGATTCCACACAAACTCATCATCCATAAGTTATCTTATACCATCGACTCACTCAACTCAAAACTTAATCTAAGCTAAATCCTTTCCTAGTACCTCCAATTCCCAAACTTGACGACTATATACAATTCCACACACTTATTGTTGGAGTAAGTGTCCTCAACAATAGTGCAATCACAACGATGATTTAAATATCATTGTTATAATCTCAATATAAGAATACTCAAGGGTTGATTTTTCAATAAAGTCAACTGATCATCATTTATCAGTAATGCTTGGCTATCTAGAGTTTGACATTACTATCGTTTGACGGTGGTGATCGGTTGATCCCTTTAGGTCTCACCTTGGACAATTCCCTTTATAGGTAAATTGATTAATTATATAATGATACAGATTAATCAATACCTTAAAAGATGAACAA
>VHZZ01028690.1:0-11064 GCA_009801015.1 Silene noctiflora
ATCCTAACCATACACTACTCAAACATAATTGCTACAAATATCATAAAAGAATGAAACTTTAACAAGAACAAAGCAAGAGTGAATTACAACCCGAGACAAAGTGTAAACTAATGAGAAATGAGGAATTTTGCATAAACTAAGAGTGAATTAAACTAATTAAAATAATTAAATACTAATTAATATTACTAATTACACTAATCATCCACTAATTACCCTAAATTACCCTAATGATAATAAACTAAGTGAATATGGAAAAACTATGTTCAAACTTGATAGATAAAAAAAAAACTAAGTATAAGGGTGTCTATATATAGAGGAGAGGGAGAAGGGCTTTTTGCTGCTGCGTGGCTACCAGCTGGGTGGCCGGCCGCCACCCTGGCCACCGACGCTGAGTAACATGAAGCAAGGATAAGGAAATGGCTGGGAGAGCGTGGGAGTAGGGTGGCCGGAGGCCGGTGCACCGACAGGGGAAACATGGGGTGCGTTTTATGCGTGTAATGAATAAGAGGGAAGCTAAGAGCCGGTTGGCCCGCCGCCGATTGTATGGCCGGCACCGAGCAACTTGCTTCAAGGGCAGGAATGAAGAAGGGGCGTGTGGCATGCCGGTTGGCCGTCGGTAGGGCTGCCGACAGGGGAATACATTTGTTGTTGTTGTTGGTGGTTTGCTGCGCTAGAGATGGCTGTTTAAGGAGGGAGTTGCTGGTTGTTGGTGGTCGTCGGTGGAAGGGGAATGCTGGGCTGATGACGGTGGTCGTGGGTGGTGGTCATGGGTGGTGGTAGTGGCGGCTGTTAAGGTGGTTAGAGGATGGTAGAAGAGAAAGTTGTTGTTTGCATTATTGATAGAAGGGGGTGGTTGTGGAGGCTGTGGTGGTTGATGTGGTGGTCCAAGGTGGTGGTGGGTGGTTGGGATGTGATTTTGGAAGTGGAGGGTGGCCAAAGGTGGTGAGAGGTGGTTGTTATGGTGGCCGGAGGCGGTAGAAAAAGCTCAGCAAAGACCGTCGCAAACATGCTCGATGAAGCTTGTTTTTCGTATACTTAGCTTATTTTCATCTCATTGTTCCGACTCACATAAATCTCCGTCTTGCTCCTCCGTCTCACCTACGCATATTATTAATTAAATAATAGAAATATAAATATTATATAAAATCTAACTAATTATTAAATATAATTAAGACGACTAATTATTTTAAATTAGTAATTAAATGAGCTTTTTAATCAATTAAGCACGCAAAATCGAGTCGAAATAAGGTATAAATGCGGGGTAAAATGCGACTAAAATACTACTTATCACTAATACATTATTATAAGTATCTCAACTGAACTGAAAACAAAGTCCTAATTTATTATTTGTCTCGCCCCTGAATGCATCCCGAACAACATCATCCAACAGCGACGAGCATAAAACCTGAGAATGGGGGTCGACAATCAGTCGGGAGTAACTAGATGCTCTCCCAGTCATGTTTACAACAATTGAATATAACCAACAATCAATAACAATTGAAATGCAAAACTAGTAAACATGTGAGAGCATTTATACTCATGAAAACCAAAACAACTTACCATGACTTTATCAACCTTTGACGGATGCAACTATGCAAACCTAGACCATATGAAACAATTAGACCATGGACACTTACGGAAGGCATAAAGCTAGCATCAAAGCATAGCAAATATGGTGACACATGATCCACAGCAACAGAAGGCACAAAGCTATCATCTAATCATAGCGAATAGAGCGAACGCCGTTAGAGCGTATAACGCACTGCCTCTAGCGGACTATGTATAGCGTATAACCACTGCCTATATGTCTAAGACATGGTCAGACTCTCAGTGCAATAACTGTACACCGAACGACACTCGGGGAACATAGCGTATAACGAACTGCCTCTGCTATCCCCCCGAACATAGACCATACACCAGTCCCCGAAGGGTAGCGTTTGTTCATTCCGATAATATATAACTGATACTACCATCATTTATTCAAACTAGCCAACAAACAAATGCACAGTATAACTGACTGTACTAACATGCGTGAACAACATCACGACTCAACTCATAGGATAGTATAACTGACTATCTTACTTATCATTTGAACAAGAGTAACCAACGACATATGCAAACACAGTATTATACATTCAATGAACACAATACAACACGTGAAACAAGTATTAATGATCAATGTTATAGTAACCTTAACCATAACATAAACTCATGATGTGAGGTTATAGTAGCCTCGACTAAAACTCCAACAAACACCTTTGAGGTTATACTAACCTCAACTATAACCTTGATACGATACTCAAAGTTATACTAGATCTAACCATATCTTTGAGCCATAATCGCAAGGTTACGTTAGTCTAACTATAACCTTAACTTGTATCCAATGTTATAGTAGGCTCAGCTATAACCTTGATTCGTATTTCCAAGGTTATGCCTGTTATAGCCATAACTTTGAGTAATGACCCAAAGTTGTATTAACTTCAGCTTTAACACTCAATCATCATCAAGGTTATACTAGCTTTAGCTATAACTTTGAATCCCACTCTTGACCGCCTATCATGCTGCCTATAGGGTTTCATTCGTAAACCCTAGTTGCGCACACGACACCTATAAAAAAGCATAAACAGCATGTGATATACAATTAAGGCATTAAAACATATACCATCACGCGAAGCATAATTAATCATGATAATAAATAATCAAACATGTACCAATCATACAAAACAATCATTAAATCATATTAGTCATATAAATTGGTATTAACACAATTAAAAGAGAAACACCTACTTACCTTTTTAGCAATTAATTATGAAGGTCTTCGTCCACGATGTAAATACCCTCTCCAGGAGTGGCCTCCACGCCTTCATTAATCCATCCAAAAGGGCCAAAGGGAAACGTTCCCAATTAAAACGCTAACGATAAAATAAAACTATAAAAACTATGTGAAAGCATGAAACTTATGACGAGAATAGATAGATCCAAGGAGTAGGATCGATCAAGGCATGAAAGATGATGTAGAAAGGAGGAAACGAAAGGGGCGGCATAGAACCCTAGGCGAGATCTCGCGCAGGAAAAAGGGAGAGAAAAGAGAGGAGAAACTAGGTTTAGGGTTTTGAGAATTATGAATAAAAGAAAAGCAAGTGTAACACCCGCAATTTATCCATATCGTATTTTGAACTATTTTTTATATTTTAATTAAACTAATTATAATTAAAAGCATATTTTGAATAAAAGTATGCATTTTTAGCGTGAAATATATAATTATAATATTAGTGCCCGTCTTGAGTGTATAGTAGCCTTGAGACGTAAATTGTAGTGATACCAACTCATCTTGAGTTGTTTGGGCCTAATATCACATGGACCCATATAATACCATTTTCCACTCAAACCCTCAAAAACTCTTCTTCCTTCTTCATATTTTCAGCAAACACATTCACAAGAGTCCCACCATTGTTACACCATCTCCCTCCAAACTTCAAACTCTCATAACTTCTTCATTCCTTGTCCGATTCAAGCGAAATTTGCGCCATTCTTCTCCTCTCCTCATTCTCCTTCTTTGTAAGAAAGAAAGCCACTGTTTTTCTTCCCCTTTGCCCAAAATTCGAGACCCCCATCTCCATATTATGGGAGAATTCTTCATAACTTGTCCTATTTTGTGTTTAGGTGAGAACTTGGACAACCCGGAAGCCGATTCCTACATTTTTGACGAGTCCATGGAAGATTAGAGTGCAAAAGAGGTAACGGTGATAGGTTACTCGACTCTACATCGAATTTATGTGTTTATATGCTTGAATTTTGGTTTAGACAAGTTAGAAATTGATAAAGCTTCATAATTTGGTGAATGTTATGTATTGGTGATGAAATTTCATGTTTACACTATGAGGATGATGAATGAATGATATAGTTTTATGTTTTATGTGGTAGTTTTGCCTTAACTCATATGTTTAATGTTGTTTGTCTCGAAAGTCATGAAATTGTGACAGTTTGATGATTAATTTTGAGTATGGTTGATGTTAGTATGCAATACATGATGTTTCCCCGCTACATACGTGTCTTCCCCGACCCATGAGAATGTGGAATTCATGATCAAAAGTCGGATTTTGGTGTTTGTATGTTGGGTTTTCGAGTGCAGGTGTCCCCAGCCGGGTGGCCGGCTGNCATGAGAATGTGGAATTCATGATCAAAAGTCGGATTTTGGTGTTTGTATGTTGGGTTTTCGAGTGCAGGTGTCCCCAGCCGGGTGGCCGGCTGCCAATGCCCTGGATCGGCTGAGAACCTCTGCTTCATTTTTGTGAAAAATTGGTGTTGGGTGTGTCCCAGCCGGTGGGCCAGCTTACGGTCCACTGGCCGGCTGGGATCAGTCTGGACCCTTGCATTTCTTGACATTTGGGTGTTGTTCCAGCCGGGTGGCCGGCTGCCGGTCAGCCTTGGCCGACCGGGAGTCACTGTAAGTTTTGGTTGAAAAATAGTTTGGCTGGTGTCCCAGCCAGTGGGCCGGCTGCCGGTCCACAGGCCGGCTGGGAGCGTTCCAGAATGCATGATGTTCAAACATTTACCTTGTGTAGCAGCCGATGGACCGGCTGAGTGACTTTTTCAATTTTTGTCATTTGACAGGGTGACTGGGCCGGTTGGCCGGCAGCCGGTGCCGTTGACCGGCTGTGAACACTTGATTGCCTATTTTTTTCCTATTCATTCACATGTTTAAGGAATGATACGAGTATGAATTGTTTACATCTTTTCGCATGAAATGTTACATACTAACCATGTATAAGCTAATATGAGCATGTATCCGTTTGATGCATTTGCTAGCATGGTTAAGGTATGATTTCCTTCTAATGAGAGTATTCTGTACCAGTTGGTTGAGTTGCTTAATTCTTGTACATCTTATCTTACGCCCCACTTTGGTTGTTTGCCTAGTGTGGGTTTTCTCCTAGATGTCCGCCTCCTAAGACCGTTTGTCTAATGTGGGGTACTTGGTCACCTTTTGTGCTCGAGTCTTAGATATGACTGTTAGTCCTATGTCATTCGGGGGAAGTTGTCCTTCGAGAGTCTGGTCAGGTTTAGACTAGGACCGTTTGTCCTACTAAGTGAAGTTGAGTCTAGAGTTGTAAGGATATGTTGATGTCTTGAATGTTTGATCACGGTAAATTCTCATTGGTTTCCTTCTTTAGATTTGCTTGTGGTTCATTGGTGTGGATTGTTACCGTTATCACTTAATCATTACGCATGATCTCTATTCTACCGTTATTCAAGTTGATTATGTTGTATTCAATCTTAATTGCTTATTTGAGATGTTGCCTATGTATATTTCGATGTATTGTGGCTGGGAGCACCTTAAGTTACTCCCCACTGACTGTGGCGTTCATGTTTACATGGATCACAGGTTGGTTATGCAGCTTATCTGGGTTGGAGCATGGGTGAGCTAGCGAGTATTAGACCCTTGGACCTAATTTTGTACTCGACTAGACTTACCACCCTTAGACTTATTTAATTCGTGGGATATCTTTTCCCTATGCTTTTACTATTGGTCTGTATAACTTAATACTCATGTTTGTTTTCGTTTGACTTTAGTTATGTTTATGGATTCCCGCTTTCAAACTTAAAAAGTTTTAAAAAGTCTCAAATTCCACTGTTTTTCGTGTTTGTTTACGTTACGCTATAGCGGGGGTTCACAGTAAGGGTTTAGTTTTCCCCTCTTATTTATAGAAGAGGTCATGGGTTTATTTCAAGTTTAGGCCCAAAACTCACCCATCTCCGCCAAAATTACGTGAAACCCAATAACAAAGTGGGTTTCACCAAACTCGAGCTAGAAAAGCCAATTAATTATGAAAAAGATATTTTCCCGGAAAAAATAAAATACGAAATATGGGAAAATAAATTATATAAATATATTACGGAAATTACCCCCTAAAAACAAGTTTCGTTCTCGAAACTTGTTAAGAGAACTACCTCACTCGATAAGATGCGGATGCTTCTCTCTCATAGACGCTTCAGTTTGCCAAGTCTCCTACTCGAACTTCTGACTTCTCCATAGAACTCGAACCAACGGTACAACCTTATTCCTTAACCTCTTCTCCTGACGTTCCAAAATACAAACCAGTCGTTCCTCATAAGTCAGGTTAGGCTCAACATCAATCACATCAGCTTGTAAGATGTGAGAAGGAAACTGCGATAACGACGCAACTGCGACACATGGAACACATCGTAAATCTTCGACAAATTCGGAGGTGAAGCCAACCAATAGGCTACCTCGCCAGCTCTCTCGAGCACCTCGTAAGGACCAATTTACTTACGACTAAGCTTGCCCTTAATCCCAAACCTCTTGACACCTTTCATTGGTGAAACCTTAAGGAAAACCTTATCACCAATCTCAAACTCAATCGGCCAACGCTGCAAATATGCATACGCCTTTTTCCGATCCTGGGCTGCCTTAAGCTTCTCACGAATCAACCTTACCTATTCAATCGATACTGAACCAACTCTGGACCAAGAACAACTACCTCACTAGAGTCATCCCAACACAAAGGACTACGGCACTTCCTCCCATAAAGTTCCTCAAACGGAGCCATCTGAATACTAGCTTGGTAACTGTTGTTGTAGGAGAACTCCACAAGTGGTAAACTCTTCTCCCAACTAAGCTGGAACTCCAAAGCACAAGCTCGCAAAATGTCCTTAAGCTTCTAAATGGTACGCTCAGCCTGACCATCAGTTGCAGCATGGAAAGCCATACTCAACTTAAGCTCACTACCCAAAGCCAACTACAACTTCTTCCAAAACTAGGAATAGTACCTCGGATCTTGATCAAAGATGATATCCTCAGGAACTCCATGAAGATGAATGATCTTACGCTGATAAGCATTCGCTAGCTCCTCGAGACTCCAAGTCTCCTTCATCAGAATGAAATGCGCGACCTTAGTCAAACGATCGACTATGACCCAAATGGCATTCATTCCTTTCGGAAACCTCGGCAAACCCATGACAAAATCGATCGATATCGAATCCCATTTCCATGTAGGAATCTCCAAAGGTTGCAATAGACCACCATGTCACTGATGTTCAAACTTGAACATCTGACAAACTAGGCAATGACTCACAAACTCGGCGATCTCTTTCTTCATATTCGACCACCAAAACCGTAGCTTCAGATCTTTGTACATCTTATCACCACCAAGATGGACTGAATAAGGAGTAATATGAGCCTCCTTGAGAATCTTGCCCTTTAGGACCTCACAACTAGGTACACACCAACGACCTTAGAATCGCAGACCATCATCAGGTCCAACGTCAAAGCCCTTGGCGCGACCTTCGCTTACAGCGACTCATAACTCCTTTTAAGAATTCATCCTCTCTTTGCTTAACTCGAATCTCATGATGAATCTCGGGTTCAGCAACCATCGCACTCAAATCTAAAGTACCAGGAAGAACTACCTCAAGGCTCATCTTCTGGAACTCTCAACTCAAGTCATCAGGTAACACCAACAAAGATCTCATAGCATGACACACCTTGCTACTCAACACATTGGCAACCATGTTTGCCTTACCTTCATGATATTGCAGCTCAATCTTATTGTCATTAAGCAGCTCCAACCAGCATCGTTGCCTCATGTTAAGATCCCTCTGAGGGAAGATATACTTGAAGCTCTTATAATCCGTATAAATGTTGCAAGAGAATCCATATAAGTAGTGTCACCACACTTAAGTGCAAACACCACTGCTACTAACTCAAGATCGTGAGTCGGGTAGTTCACCTCGTGAACTTTCAACTGACGGGAAGCATAGGCCAAAACCTTACCCTTCTCCATCAAGACACAACCCAAACCAGAATTTGACGCATCATAGTAGACATCAAACTTGACGCCCTCTTATGGTAGAGTCAACACAGGAGCAGTATTCAACCTCTCCATCAAGACACAACCCAAACCAGAATTTGACGCATCATAGTAGACATCAAACTTGACGCCCTCTTATGGTAGAGTCAACACAGGAGCAGTATTCAACCTCTCCTTCAACTCCTGGAAGGCAAATTTACAAGCCTCGGTCCAAATGAACTTGGATTCCTTCTTCATTAGCCGAGTCATTGGCCTCGCGCTCTTAGAGAAATCATGCACAAAACGACGATACCAGCAAGACCAAGGAAACTTTGAATCTCGTTCACATTCTTCGGACTCTCCCAATCGACCACAGCTTGAATCTTCGACGGATCATCCATAACTCCATCGCCAGACATCACATTACCTAAGAAGTTCACTTTCTTTAACCAAAACTCGCACTTCGAGAACTTAGCATACCACTTCTGCTTACGTAGAATCTCCAAAATAACACAAAGATGATCCTCGTGCTCAACCTCGTCTCTCGAGTAAATAAGTATGTCGTCTATGAACACCACGACACACTTATCCAAATACTCGCTAAAAGTGCGGTTCATATGATCCATGAAAACTGCAGGTGCATTCTTCAATCCAAACGGCATCACTACGAACTCATAGCGGCCATACCTCGATCGAAAGGCAGTCTTAGTAATGTCCTCTTTCATAACCGGAATCTGATGGTAACCAGACCTCAGATCGATCTTAGAAAACACACTAGCCCCGCAGAGCTGATCAAAAAAATCCTCGATCCTTGGCAAAGGATACTTATTCTTGATGGTAACCTTATTCAGCTCACGGTAATCAATGCACAACCGCATACTACCATCCTTCTTTCTGACGAACAAAACTGGAGCACCCCACGGTGAAGCACTCGGTCGAATAAAACCTTTATCGATCATCTTCTCAAGTTGTTTCTTAAGGTCCTGTAACTCAGGTGGTGCCATACGAAAGGAACTTTCTAAATGGGACCAGTACCAGGCAACAGATCGATCGAGAACTCTACATCTCGCTCAGGAGGAATACTAGGTAGATCCTCAGGAAAGACATCTGGAAAATCCTTATCCACAGGGATATCTTCAAACTTCAACTCTGCTGAAACATCACAAACACTGCACAGATAGATTTGGTGACCCTTTCTACCTATGCTAACCATCTTTATAGAAGAAACCCACTTGACGATAGGTGTAACTCTAACACCCTGATAAGAAACCCTTAAACCACTAGGACTCTTAAGCACAATCTTTTGATCACGGCACTGAAACATAGAATCATAACGAGCTAACCAATCCATGCCCAAAATCACGTCAAACTCCCCTAGTTTGGATTGGACAAGATCAGCTAGAAGGATCGCTCCTGCAATACTGACAGGTACGTCCTTGAACAGAACGTAGTAAGAAACAATCTCACCCGTAGGAAGGGAAATGGATGTATCAATGGATGATGAGGAAGTGAGTCCAGCTCGGACGGAAAAGAATTCGGATATGAAAGACATCGACGCACCCGTATAAAAAAGAACAAAAGAAGATAAAGAGTGAACGAGAAAAGTAACTGTAACCACATCTGGATTAGCATCTGCCTCAACACGACTCATCACGAACACACGACCATTCTTCGGAGCATCAGCCTTCGGAACATCAATCTTGGGCTTCTGGGGACAATCAACAAACTTTTGTCCCGGAGCCTTGCAGGTATAACAAGTACGCGGAGTACCAGATAAAAAATTCCTACCCGGGTGGTACGCATATCCACACTTGTAGCAAGTCAAGTTCCTCTTAGCTTGGCCCTGATCACCCGGAGGATACGAACGAGCCTTGAAATTTTGCTTCTTCTGGGGAGCACTAGAAGCAACATAAGGCCTCTTCACAAACTTGCTCTTCGCACTCTCTTCTGCCTCGGTAGCATGGACATAGAAGTCCGGACCTTGGGAGCCAGATTCTTCTCATAACAACGAGTCCTTGACACCTCATCCATAGCAACAGAAGTAACAGATCGTGACAGCTTCGCGAACTTATTGGTGTACTCCTTTACGGACATGGAACCCTGCTGAAAACGAAGGAACTCTTGCTCCTTCTGCCAGCGCATGTCCTCTGGATAAAACCTCTTCTTCAGTGCCTCAATGAAGGCAGTCCAACTATACCCTGGCTGAACCTCCAGAGCAGCTCTAGCAAGAGCCCACCAGTTGTCAGCCTCATCCTTCAGATAATAGGTGGCTATGTTCACCTATTGATCCTCAGGACACTCAGTAGAGAGGAACAACTTCTAGGTCTATCGAATTCAAGCCTCCAAAGTAGTAGGATCATTTGCACGATCATAAGTAGGGGGACGGTGACGAGCAAAACGATCAAACACAGTCTGATGCGGACGATTGTTGTTGTTATTGAGGTGAGTAGTGAAACCTTCGGCCATTGATGCCAAAGCAGCCTCAACTCTCTTGATGCGATCAACATCAGTCTCACCATTCGCGCTACGCACCATCTTCAAGAACGAAATCTCGTTATAAGTGGTAGAACCTAAGTACCACTCCAAATAACTACTCAAACACTCTACAAGCATAAGAAAACTAACAAATCCTATTGGTTCCTACCCCATTTACTCTCACTTATTTACTAAGAAATTTATTTTAGTCATTAACTAAGCGAGAGTTGGGAGCGTGTTTGCTCTGATACCAACTGTAACAACCCAGATTAAAAAACAAAGGAAAAACGTAAAAATAAAGTATAATCAGAGTATAACACTGATAAAATGGTCAAGGTGTAACACCCCCATACACCAAAGTGCCTTAACAAGGCCACCTTAGGCATAGAGGTGCTACCATCTCGGTTTCCCGAGGCAATNAAAATGGTCAAGGTGTAACACCCCCATACACCAAAGTGCCTTAACAAGGCCACCTTAGGCATAGAGGTGCTACCATCTCGGTTTCCCGAGGCAATTACAATCATCAGACAATAAAGAAACGTAATTTAAATAATAGTTTAAATGATTACAACTGTCTTATCAAAACTTTCTAACCAAAGTACAAAAGATCCAAAGGCAAAACTACTAAAGTCTCAAGTCTACAAACTAGCTACTGAAACAGACACAGCGGAAGCCTCCAACTTGTGATGATCACCCAACCATCCCATGCGCATACAAGCTAAACCTGTTTAACAACTGCTCACCATTCCCGAATGGATCATCACAGATTACAAACACAAAA
>VHZZ01028695.1:10787-23579 GCA_009801015.1 Silene noctiflora
AGGTGATCCACTACGGTATATATTATATGGGCTTATTATTTATAAATGTCTTAAAAAGTATGAGTCAGTCTATTATCTCAGTGTAGATACCCATTAGGTTTCTAGTGCATGATGGGCACATTAGATTAAGAAGACTATATATAAGTTACCTGGTTTATGGTCTCTGATAGCACACTATAACCTAATTTCCCCGCATCCCATTAGTAGAGAGATCCTTGGTAATTTAGTATAAAGTTTATAATCTCTATTCGGATTAAATCTAACAAAGTACGAACTTTAACTAAAGTGTTAGATGTGAAATGTGTGATTAAACTTCTTCCATGTTTCCCAAGGAGGTGCAACTTAAATAAAGTGTTGATATACAAAAACCTTAAACAAACAGAAATTAAAACTGCTTTTTTTATGATCCGAAATTCCCAAATAATGCAAATCACAACTCACCATACATACGCACGATCAAATATATGATATACTCCGTAATATTGATTTGAAAGGGCGACGAAGATCATTTCTATAACCATTTTTCTCCTAACTCATTGGTAATATCATGTAGATGAGCACTCTGTTTCAATCATTTGTTTATCGTTTTTCCTCGAGTGTATATCATACATGGCATCAATGTTGACATGTTATTATCATATTACTTTTTACGTAGCTATAATTGTGGGCATAATAAGATCGATGATCTCATGATCTATGATTTTCTTTGCATTAAATTGCTTGTATGAAATGTTGTTTTTTACTTTATCATTTTTGAAATATTCATAAACATATTTTCCATGTTTGTTTGTGTCGACCGATCTACATAAATGTGTTGAAAAGCTCAACCCCAACACGCTGATTTTGTGTCGGGTTCATCTCTTCTTATTGAGTAGTATCGGCTTTTGTCAACTCGGCCTGTCTCGATTTGTAAAGATATAATCATTTGATCACAATATTTTACAGGTAAAGCATGGCAACAAAGGGAAACTCAGGGGATAACAAAACAAGGAGCCCTCTATCAATCTTTATAGTATTGGGAGTATGCTGCTTCTTCTATGCATTGGGTTTATGGCAGCGAAGCGGGTTTGGTAAAGGCGACAGCATTGCTCTGCAAATCACCAAACAAACCGACTGTACTATCTTATCTGATCTCAACTTCGAAACACATAATGGCGAAATTGGCTCCAGTAGTGAACTCAAGGCCCAACTTCAGAGGTTCGAGCCATGTCCTGACCGGTTTACTGACTACACCCCTTGTCAAGACCAGGCTCGAGCCATGACATTTCCTCGAGAAAACATGATTTATCGAGAAAGACATTGTCCTCCGCAGGAAGAAAAATTGAGGTGTCTGATTCCGGCACCAAAGGGGTATGTGACCCCTTTTTCTTGGCCTCAAAGCCGGGATTATGTGCCTTTTGCTAATGCGCCTTACAAAAGTTTAACCATCGAGAAAGCTATCCAAAACTGGATTCAGTATGAGGGAGATGTGTTTAGGTTCCCTGGTGGTGGAACTCAGTTTCCTCAGGGTGCTGATGCTTATATTGACGATTTGGCCACAGTTATTCCCATGGATAATGGCTTGATTAGAACTGCTCTCGACACTGGTTGTGGGGTTAGTCTGATTTACAATCCTAATTTGAAATCCGTCAACACCAAACTGCCATTGTGGCTCCCTTTGTTACTGGAAAATATAGTTACTTTGTCTTAGGCAAGAACTGTTGTTCCATTTGTGTGATGTGTGCAGGTTGCAAGTTGGGGAGCATATTTGTTCAAGAAAAATGTATTAGCTATGTCATTTGCACCAAGAGACTCACATGAAGCACAAGTTCAATTTGCTCTCGAGAGAGGAGTGCCTGCTGTTATCGGTGTTCTTGGAACAATAAAGCTCCCTTATGCTCCTAGATCATTCGATATGGCTCACTGTTCTAGATGTCTGATTCCATGGGGTGCAAACGGTGAGTGGTTTCGAATAGTTAGTTGTATTTGAAGAGACTGAAAGTAAGCTTTCCGAATATAGCAGAGTTAGTTTTGAAGCTCTTTTTAGCAGTCTCGTACGAGAATAGTTGTAAGACTAATCATGTTGCCACATTGTACTAAAGAACTGGAATAATCAGCTGCATAGCTTAGATTGTAAAGCTATTGAGTGTTGAGAATCGTGTTATGAGTTTAAAACTCATCAGCTTCACAACGGCTAATGTAGATGTCGAATTATTCACCCTTTGTATAGGTGGAATCTACATGATGGAAGTGGATAGAGTGCTGAGACCAGGGGGTTACTGGGTACTCTCCGGTCCACCCATCAACTGGGAAAACAACTACAGATCATGGGAACGTCCCAAGGAAGAGCTCCAGGAAGAACAAAGGAAAATTGAAGAGACTGCTGAACTTCTATGCTGGGAGAAGAAATCTCAAAAGGGTGAGATTGCTATTTGGAGAAAACGAGAGAACTGTAAGGAACGAGTTTCTCGTGCCACCATTTGTGAATCTCAATACGCTACTGATGTCTGGTATATGACCCATCTTGACCTTAACTCAAATGACCCGTTTTCCAAGGCTACCTGTCACAAACTACTTAACTTTGAGAATCCTTTTGTTTGTCATGCTCAACAGGTACAAGAAAATGGAGGCATGCATAACTCCATATCCTGATACAAGTTCTTCAGATGCAGCTGCCGGAGGAGACTGGAAGCCTTACCCGGAAAGGCTTAATGCAGTTCCAGATAGGATCGAGAGTGGATCAGTTCCGGGGGTCTCCATTGAATCATATCAAGAAGATATCAAAGAATGGTCTAAGCATGTAAGTTCTTACAGAAGGGTAAACAAACTGATTGATACAGGAAGATACCGAAACATCATGGACATGAATGCTGGTCTAGGAAGTTTTGCTGCAGTTCTTGATTCACCACAATTGTGGGTTATGAATGTTGTGCCTACTATAGCAGAAACGGATACATTAGGCGTCATTTTTGAACGCGGACTGATTGGCATATATCATGATTGGTAAAGTGTTTTTGCTACTAGTTTTTCCTTGATTTAACTGTATCATGATTCAGGATACTAAGTTAGCAATCTGGTTCCGGACTGATGTCTGCAGGTGTGAAGCCTTTTCGACATATCCTAGGACATATGACCTGATTCATGCTTATGGAGTGTTCAGTCTCTATAAGAACAAGTAAGATTTATGTCTTACTCATATTGACCCGACTCTTATACTGACCCGACTTAGATGAATTAGTACAAGGTTGAAATAGCTTAACTAGAGGTTTCAAGTTCGAGACCCTATGAATGCGACAATAATAAAGTAGAGGGGCCTTTTTTATATTTGTAGGTGTAATCCAGAAGACATCCTTTTGGAAATGGATCGAATCCTGCGACCCGAAGGAGCAGTTATATTCCGAGATCAAGTTGATGTGTTGATGAAGGTAAAGCGACTAGCCGGTGGAATGAGGTGGAAAACCCGAATGGTAGACCACGAAGACGGACCTCTCTTAAGGGAGAAGGTCTTGTTTGCTGTCAAACAATATTGGGTTGCTGGTGAAAACAACTCTACCTCATCTTCTTAAATAACTCAGCAAGAATATAAGATGTAGTTGGGATTATTTTGAGCAGATGGGCAATAGTTTGGATTATTCCCATCAAATAATCCTATAATCTATCATTTGGTCAAAAACATTTTTTTGGATGACGAGGGAACCCGCACTTGTTCCCTCACTTAGACACGATATTCATTTCTGACCAGTAAATTAGGTTATCCTTGTGCAAAATAACACATTGTTATTTAGTCATTCAGAGTTTGTAGGTAAATGTTAAGGTGCCTTGATGCCTTATGGTCAGCATTGCTGCCATTTGCTTGTTAATCATTCATGCCTCATTTTGTTTTCTCTTATTTAAACTCAAATAAGTTGTCATTTAATGTAATAGCTTTTACTTTACAGAACTCTTTTATTTAATTGTTCATTCAATTAGTCTAATTAAGATATATTAAAATCGTCACCAATTTTTCAATTTATGTGATGTCATTGATCAAGTTACCCACGATAAATAATACTGTAAAAATGTCGATTGTCTTACACCAACTCCAAGCACTACCATTGTCAAATCAGCTCAATACCGGACACAATATTGTCTTACACCAACACTCCAAGCAACACCATCACAATCTCAAATAAGTTGTAAGTTAGCACTTTATGTAAATGTGGTAAAATCAGCAAAATACCGGAGACAATATTATCTTACTACAACTCCAACCACTATCACTTCACGATCTACAATACACACAACCACTACTTTTGAGGTGGCAGGACTATATCGTTACCATCCTTCCACTGTTCCACATATATGTTATTCCCCCAATAATGTGTCTACGTTAGCCATGATCAAAGGCAAACGCGTCACTGTCAATAACGTATATTATTTTTAATAAAATTTCATTAATTTTACAACACAATTTTAACCGATGTATTCGAATCTATACCAAAACAATAATTTTTTTTTTAACTCCAAAATTTTATATTTTGAGCATTATTTAGAAAAAGTAAAACAAAACTTAATATTCCAACTAAACCTAACTAACGACTACCGTCAAGGCGTCAACCCCTTTTCTTTGTCCGTTTGCCGAGTCAGAAACAAAGATATAAAAAGGGGGGGAATCGGGGTTTTAGGAACTCCAATTTCTAGGGTTTATCGAATTGAAAAAAGAAAAAAGAGGAACCCTAACAAAATCAACAATGGTGGCTGAACACAAACTTAAGAAATTGAAACCCAATGACGCCGAAGACGCCGCAATTAACGGTGACCTTGTTCTCTCTATTGAAAAACTTCAGGAAATCCAGGATGAACTCGAAAAGGTTTCATTTCTTCTTCCATTTTTTTAAGGTTTTTGCATTTTGGGTGAAAAAACCTTTGTCAATTTGTGTTTAATAGTGTATATGTTGGGTTTTGTTGTTGATTTTTTCTGGGTTTGTGATTTATGATGATGGGTAGTTGAGATTATTGCTGAAAATTCTGAAATATTCGATCGTTTTGTATTGTTTTTTCTTTGAAGTTTTTCGATTGCTCAAAAAACTTCATGGATTTGTTGTTTGGTGAAATCTTAAATGTATGTGTTGTTGTTTTATGTTCCTGATTAGCTGTGGTTGAGTGTAAAGCATTTGTCTTGATATGCATGTTGATTTGTCGATGTTCTAGAGTTGGATTTGTAGAAATCCAAGTGACAAATTGAGCTGGTTCTTGATTACATCGTTTGGGGGATAGAATATAATGGAAATTGGTGTTATTTTATTTGATTAGATAGGCGGTTTTAACATTGTGTAAAGCGGATCTTGTACACAAATAAACAAATCCGGTTTACAAAATTCTTGTGGAAGGGGGCCTTACACGAGAATTTGTGGTTTCTCACTGATTACTTAGGGCAAAGCTAAGGGAACTTGACTTTGGGTACTTTTGTTGTGTTATTGATGGGAGAAAATCTGAGAAATGTAGCCTGAAACATTCTCTGTAGTCTGTACTATCGTTGTGTTACGGAAATAAGGAACACAGGAAGTGTCATCAATGAATGACTAACACGTAAGAGTACTGGCTGTTGCCAATTTTGTTTGTCCAGTCGATAGATTGGTGATTGGCAGTTTGGTAGTTCTTGTAACTTGTGTTTGGAATGATATATAGATGAGGAATTGAGGCTTTACTTTAGTACTAGCCGTAATCAATCAAGATGGTCATTAATGAGTGGCCTGTTACTATGCAAGATTGGCTAATGTTCTTGGGTCGTTTCCTAGATCAAATCACACAAACACTACATTAGAATTTCAATGTGTGTTATTGACATGTTCTTGAAAATTTTAGTGTCATTGTGTCAAGATTAAACTGTTAAGGATCCAGTGCTATCAATTCTTTATATAAGGTGTGTGTACTCTGGAAGACGAGCTCAATTTTTGCTGATAATGAAACATGCTATTGCAAAGAGTTGCTTTTGGAACTTTTACCTCGTTCGTTGAATGTGTACGAAATATGCATCTCTGAATGGCCTCAATTGAGGGGGTATGCATTATTTTTACAGAAGATTCCTACATTTTTACATAATAACTGAAGAAATGGGTATCTAGCTGTAGAAACAGTTAATAGTGTTTTCACTTTATAAATGATATATGAGACATTTACCAAACGATAGGTTATTAGCACTTTAAATAATCAAATCGAGAAAATCTAAAAAGATTGTGACAGCATTCAGGATTGATATGTGCAAAAACAGTTTAAAAAACAGTATAAAGTGTAATAAATGTTTCAAAGTTATATGAATGTTGTTGCTTCTATTGTGATGTATGATATAAACCTCCTTAATGATGTTGGTGCCTGAATCTACTGTTCTAGATTAATGAAAAGGCGAGCGATGAAGTTCTGGAAGTAGAAAAGAAGTATAATGAGATACGTAAGCCGGTTTATGACAAGCGAAATGAGATCGTAAAGGCCATTCCTGACTTCTGGTTGACTGCTGTAAGTTCTTTACTTCTCCTGCATGAATTGACTTTCTGAAGAAGTTTGGTCTAAGTATCTGATTCTCTCTCTATATCTTGCTAACTGTAACTTTTTTTCTTTCTGCTGGATAGTTTCTTAGTCATCCTGCTCTTAGTGAACTTGTGACGGATGAAGATCACAAGGTAACTTATTTTTTAAACTTCATGAATTTCAAAATATAGGCCCTTATTAATCATTTGAACTATGAGTTATGGGCTTAGTTAGCATGAAGGGTTGGAGTAACATAGGTGAACAATTAAACGTCACAAGCTTTGGCTGTGAATCTGTGATCTATTCATGCTTGCTTGTTTCACTTTGCCATATTTTCTTGTATAGATTTTCAAGCACCTAACTTCTATTGAGGTTGTGGATTCCAAGGATGTAAAATCAGGATACTCAATAAGTTTCGTAAGTGTCTTGTTACAATGTTACCTACTATCAAACTTGCCACATTCCTTTTATCTTAGTAAATCAAGAAAATGCACTGAAAATCCTTGATCTTACTGCTTATTGATTCCAGAACTTCAGCCCTAATCCATATTTTGAGGACACAAAACTTACCAAGACATTCACCTTCCTTGATGAAGGAACTACAAATGTGACTGCTACTTCTATCAAGTGGAAAGAAGGCATGGTAATGAACTGTGTGTTCTAGTTCTTAAAAGTTGTCTTGTTAATTTTTGTTTTTGAATGTGAATTGACTTTATTGTCTTGAACATTCGTAGGGAATTCCAAATGGTGTTAATGATGAGAAGAAAGGGGACAAGAGAAGTCATGTGGAGGAAAGGTACATTCTCATTATACGATCTATGGAACCTTTTGCCGACCTACCATCTTGGATGTAGTTAGTTTTAGTGTTCTAGTTTACGAATTGACTGAATTTGTTATGCTGTCATCTACAGTGGATATATGTTAGTATAGGAGTCTGAACTGCATTACTGTGTCTTTTAGTTGCAGAGAGAGAGCTTACACTTGATAATTGTGTCAAATGTCAATGTTTATGAATCCCTCTGCTTTGGTACTTATGTCAAGTGCTTTCGGTCAAACATGTTCTCTGCTTGTGTCTCAATGTCATTTTTTAGAGAAGCATCTTTTCCTAAAGCCTATCATTATGATGTCTATGTGCTATCACGTTAAACTTGCTAATGTCAACACGAATCACTCAAATCCATTTTAATTTGTGTTTTTCAGGAACTAGAATCAAATTTAGCTATTGTTTAACCCACTTGTCAAAAAAATATATTGCTTAGCTTACTATTGTCCCATGAATCACTAGATGATGTATATGTGACTGTCTTTGTGTGTCCACTGTCCACTGACCTGATTATAAGATACACTCATTTTTGTTTTTTGCTATATACTTCTACAGTTATATACAGAATACGTGGTAAGGTATTTGCTTCCCTAAGCCCTGGTATTAATTTTCTATGCCTTCTCATTTTTCTTGCAGCTTCTTCACTTGGTTCTCTGAAACAGTGCAAAGTGATGACGACATCAATGACGATGTAAGTCAGATAAATTATTTTTTCTGGGGATCTTTTTGAGTTCCTTAGCGAAGGAAATTTAATTAAAAATTTATTGCCTTTTTCTAGGGACTGGCAGTTCATAGTCGAATGGATGTAAATTTGCAGGTCGCTGAAATCATCAAGGAGGATCTGTGGCCCAACCCATTGACATACTTCAACAATGTAACTTCTACAACTCAACAGTCATATCTCAACTATTGTTGTGTCTTAGGCAGCAATCGCCTTTTTTGTTCGGTGTTGTCTTTATAGTTTATATGTGTAGTTTTCATTCCCAAAGTGAGTTGAAGACTTGAAATTACTCGATGGACTTGACACTTTTTTTTAATTGCGACTTGTGAGGCAACACTCACTCAAAAAATTCAATGCAACTTTCATCATGGGTCATCTGAAAACACAGTCTCTCTATGTTATTTTGACACGAGTAACGTTGCATACATTTTACTTCCTCCAACCCATCACTTTTTGGGGTGGGGGTGGGGTCTTGAGGGATCGTGTTAAATATGTTGTTGTTTGTTTCTTTGTATGTCCTTACATTATACTGATGTATAACTTATGATGTTTATTTCAGGACGCTGATGAAGAGGATTTCGATGAAGATGATGATGATGATGATGATGAAGAGGTATTGGGATGATTCTTAAATACTCTTCTATTACGAATACAACCCCCCCTCTTTTCCTTCTCTAGTGATATGTGAATGTGCCATTGGTGTCTGCAAGTCTTGCAAATCACAGCAGCCATATTTTCTTGTTTTAGAGCATCTTCTCGGTCTTCTTCCATTTGTTTTTTTCTCGTGTCCAGAAAGTTCACTGTATTTGCTCCTCGTTTGATTGATTACTACCAATTACTAGTCCTGGACAGTGCTGTGCGGTAAATTTTCTTTGTCCACATTTTACAGGTAATAGAAGTCTCTGATGAAGATGACGATGATGATGATGATGGTGAAGATAATGAGGAGTAAATGTCATTGCCATCTATTTACCCCTTCTAGTCAAAGGGGTTTTTGATGTAGCCTTGTCTGGATCTTTTTTTTATCTTTATAGCTTTTTTTTGTAAAGCGGCTCTTTAGTTATGTGATGGTACTGCGATACTGAACTTATAGATGAGGACGACGAGAATACATGACTTTTAAATTGATGTTACTTATACTCAAAATGATCCGGTTCAGCCCGTTTAATATTCTTCTCAAGTGACCAGACTTGATCTGACCACCTTTGTCGCAGTTTGCAAATTTTTCCATTGTAGCGCACTCGAAAAAGTACCCTAGAATTCAGTTGAATTATCATTAAAAACAAAATTGCTAAATATTGCCCCTCAATTACTCATCTCGCCCCTAAAATTTCTTAATTTTTTCAATTTTGTCCTTCCCTCTAATTCATTTAGTTAAAGTATAAATTATATATATTGTATTGTTATTGAATCGTAAATATAATATAGTCTTGGTATTTGTAAATGCAATCGTCTCGTATATAGGAAATCCGATCGTCTCGTAAATTGTAATTTCTATCCTAACGTAATCTAAAAATCCTATTGTCTCGATTATATGAAATCCTATCCTCTTGGTATCCGAAAATCTTATCCTAGCGTAATCTGAAAATCTTATCGTCTCGGTGTACGTGTTGTTTTTTCTATTTAATCTAAATAATCGACAACATTCATACAAAACATCAAATATATTCAAATTATCGCATCTTCTATTATTAAAATATCAGAAGCAATTATTTTAATTTACGAAAATGAGTGAGTCCTTTTTATAATGTGTTTTTTCAATCGTACGAAGAGTCGGGTAAACGTTTTCAAGACGATTGGAATGCCAAACAACATTATCGGTATAACGATCAACAATGTCGTGACGATTATGGTGAGGGGAGTGGTTATGTAGACGGGAATAGCAATACGGGGCATGGTTACACGGGAAATTATTATGAAGAAGCTGAAAACTCGCAACGAGATGAGTTAGGTATTATTCGATAATCAATTTTAATGTTTTGTTCACGTTTTAGTTTTTTGTAGAGTAGTTCCATAAAATTTATTCGTAGTTGAAGTTTACGATAAAAACGCTGCAACAACGTTAATTTATTCGTAAAAAATTTTCGGAAACAATGTTGGATTATTGAATTTACGTTGTAATGTATACACGAAATGGGCCAGGTAATTTCGTGTGAACTACACAAAACTGGCCTGGTATATTCATGTAACCCACACGAAATGGGCTTGGCTATTTCGTGTATTTCACACGAAATTGGCCTGGTAGTTTCGCGTGATTTACACGATATGGGCCAGGTCTGTTTCGTGTAAATCACATGAAACGGCCCAGGCAGTTTCTTGTATTCCACACGAAATTGTTTTTTTTTTTAAATTGTTTTTTTATTGCGTATTGAATAATTAGGAAAGTGCTGAAGGAGACGGAGGAAACGGTGTAGATTACAGTGATAAATTTGTCTTTGAATATGCTTTTAAAAGCTTCGAAGAAGCCTTTGATCGATGTGACGAAGTAGCTTTCGGGTTAGGTTTTCATTTGGTAAAGGCAAAATATCACATGGAGAAGAGTCCTCCGTATAAATTAGTGAAATGTGAGCGATATGGACCTTACGTTAGCAATGCTAAGGATCCGACCAATCCCCAAAGGAAATCGATGACGAAAAAAAAACATGTGTCCTTTTGTTCTTAAAATGATTCAAAAAGCATCGGGTTTTTGGGTTGTTAAGCCAAAGTGTGGGGTGCATAATCACAAGTTCAGAGTGTATTTAGAAGGTCATAGGCGTAGAGCGAAACTGACGGAAGAACAAAGAGAATTGATTAAGCAATACCGTCAGTCTCATGTTAAACAGGGGATGGTTAGATATGCGTTTACGCTTAGGTATCCTGATCAACCTCTTCCGGTCTTGAAACAAATATACAATGAGAATGCTCGTTTGAGTGCAAAGGGTCGAGATGGGAGAAAAAGTGTGCAACATATGTTGCATTTATCAAACCAAGCGAACTACCTTACCGATTTCATGAAAGATTCACAATTAGATGCACTCACACATGTTTGGATTGCGCATCCGGAGGGGGTGCAGATGTTTAAAGCCTGGTCATATGTTATTTGTGTCGACTCTACCTACAACACAAATAAGTATGGTCTTATATTGGTTCAATGTGTAGGCGTGACGCCTGTTGGTAAAAGTTTTCTGCTAGGATACGCCTTAATTGAGAGGGAGACCACTGAAGGGTATACTTGGGTTTTGAAAAGAGTAGAATCATTATTGGAACCAGGTGTAAGGCCAACGGTCATCGTTACTGCTCACGAGCGTGGTCTAATTGTTGTACTCCGAATTGTATTTCCAACCACCCATCATTTTTTGTGCCTATTTCACGTATACATGACAGTTGAGGTGTATGTGACGAATTTGGAGAAGAATGGTAATTTTGGGAAAGATATGGTAATTTTGGGAAAGGTGTAGCTCACGGAGCTTGGAAAAAGTAATTGAAGCTGGAACGTTTGATCAGTACAACATGGCGTTTGACGAGTTGAGGAAAAAATATTGTGGTCACCCAGTACTCATCTCGTATCTTACGACGACATGGTGACATAAGATTCATATGTTTGCTAAATGTTTTACAAATCAGGTGCTTCATTTTGGTAACACGACAACGTCTAGAGTCCAGTCCGCTCATGCTAAATTGAAGATGTGGTTAGGATCAGCGGAACTGACTCTGGACAATATATGGAAACAGGCTGATGTTATGATGCACGGGCAACATATTGAAATTCGGAAAACGTTATAAAATTCCATAAGCAAGAGGGTTGTTTCTAATATTTATTATGGGAATATTTTCTCAATGTTGAGCGGAAGAGTTTCGGCAACTGCAGTTCAAGCTATGATTGGGGAATATAATCGCGGGGTTGAATTGGGGTACTACTTGGATGATAATTGTGGTTGTACGATATGGATAACTCACAAGATATTGTGTGCTTGTCGGTTGCACAGAGTTATCCAGGAAGGTAGAAGAATCGTCCATGCAGATAATGTACATGTATTTTGGTCGACGTTAGGCTACACCGATTCCAGTCATTGCCGTTTTAGCCCTAATGATGTGATGAGGAACTCTTCAACAAAGTTCGAGCGTCCCACCAATCAGTCCAAAGAGATGTAATTGAAACAATATTCGCTAAACTGTTTCCCGATGATGAGGTTGTTGAGGAACCTGAAATAAATGAAAACAAGCGTGGTCGTCCAAGGAAATCGACCACCCGTAACAAATATGGGTTTGAACATTCCAGACGTAGATACCCGAGTACGTCAACAAGCAACGACGGAGGTATGTGTAATTACTTCTAATTTTTAATTGTTATTAATTATTAAGTATTGAATATGTTTGAAATGTTTCTTTTTTATTGTAGGTGATGTACCTCCCCTTGAGGTTAATTATGATAGTATACCACATCTTGGAGTTTTCTCGTACAAGGATTATATTCCAGAGGCAGTCGATGGTTATTTAGGTGCTTTTGACCCGGAAGACGATGGTCATTGTGGTTTTCGGGTCTTGTCACATACTAAAACAACGAGTCAACGAAATTATATCGAGATGCGGTCGCAGTTGGTGAATGAGGTAAAACAAGCAATCTATGAAAGAGTGTACTACGGTGAGAGAAACAAGGCTTGTAGAAGAATAAAATGGTCTCAGCATAAACTATGTCGCAAGCCGAATTGGATGGATGCCAACGATTTGCATGGTTTTGCAACAATGTTCAACTGGACAATATGTTTTGTCACTTCCGTAGTGAACC
>VHZZ01028699.1:0-11633 GCA_009801015.1 Silene noctiflora
GGGGTAAAGATGCATAAAAATATTACTTATCACATGGAGATGGAGGTTGGAGTCGGGTTGCGGCCTTGTCGCCAGTATGTCAGGCATAGGTAAGTCATCATCATCATTACCGTTATCCTTGAGTTTTTTGTGGGTTGTGGTTGTTAGTAATAAGGGTACGTCTTTGAAGTTAGGTGCAGTGGATAGTTGTTTTGCAGTCGTAGGGATGTGATGCTAGTCGCGGATCGCTGAAGGTAGGTTTTCCTACTCAGTACTGTTGAATGATGATATGTGTAATGCGTGGTTGTATTGATGGTGTAGTATTTTATATTGTGTATGTGTGGGGTGCGTCCCCGGCTGAGTGGAGTCATTTGCGGGAATGGCTTCACGCCCTTGTTCACCCCTTGTGATTCCCGTCACAAGGGGATGTGCACATTAATGATCATCTACGGTTTTGAGCAGGGCTTAGGTGGTAAGGCTGTGGTCCCCACTGGCGATGTGGATTACTGGTTGCGATTGGTAATCTAGCAGGACTGCACCTTGGTGTTAATCAGGTGGATGGTGATATAATGGAGTAAGAGTTTGTGCTTGTGTATGTTGTGTTTAGTCTGATGTTCTTTAGTTACTGACCTTGTGTGGTGTTGCTTGTATTTTCTTATTGTGTTTTTGCGGTGATCCTTTATGATGAGAAGTTAGTCTTAGCAGGTGCTGATATGAAGCTGTCTGGGTGCACAGGAGGGACGCGTCTTTCACTGAGTCTTGTCATGTGTAGTCTCACCGTAGTTGTGTAAACCAACAGTTGTATCTCTTTTATGTTGAGTTAAATATGTAATTAATTGTAATAGTTCTTTTATTGACGTTATGATATACTATTCCTCGGGCAACCGAGATGGTAACGCCCGTATCTGCTAGGGAAGTTCTGGTTAAGGCTCCTTGGTAGATGGGGGTGTTACAAAGTGGTATCAGAGCGACGATTTTGGAACCTATAATCAATAAACCTAATGAACGTAGAGACTCAAATAAAATGAATCTAGTGTATGTATGTTAGGAGCCCCTTTGAATTGATTTTGGGTGGGTAGGCGCCCTCACTCCAAAGTCTTGGCCCCAATGTGCTTAAGCCAGCCACCTCGAATAGGAATATTGAGTCAGGGATTGTATGGACATGTGTGCGCTGTGCAAGATATATGGACAGAAGTAATGTCATGTATAAGTAATGGCATATGTGATGCGTGATTACCTTTATTGTATGCATGAGTATGTGGATGAGACAAGTAGGATATCTTAAAAGTATATGGGTGGCTATGTGGTGACATGTATGATGATAATTGTTTACTTGTTTGAAGTAATTGATAAATGGTATGAGCATGTTATTGTTGTAAAGCTAAATGTGAATGTGAATAGGTTAGAACACCGTTGCCGTTATGGGTAGGCATATGAGCTGAGATACGTGATGGTAGCTTGTATGTGATCGGTGATGCGATGGAGTGAGTACTATAAAGTTCCGTTGTGATGTTTTATTACATGTCAAGTGGTGAATAGTTGATAGAGTTAGTATGGGAGATAAGTAGTGACGAGTTCTAAGTGCGCCTTAGACTCCGAGCAAATTGTTGTTTTACAGGAGCGACCAATCAAGTCATAATAAGCTGCTGATCATTTTGGACTTATCGACCGAGTACATGGGACTACTCGACCGAATAGGTCCTACTCGACCGTGCTTGTGGGTCACTCGACCGAGTAAGTAAGAAACAGAATCATTTTCACTTCTGCCAATACAGCAACTCGAATGAGTAGAAGCTACTCGATCAAGTACCCTGGACACTCGATCGAGTGTCACTGTTACAAAACACGATATTTTAAAATTTTGGGCTTATATTTTCCAATTCTTCTCATTCCTTACACTTATTTCTTCTTCTTAACCTAAATTTCTCTCAAGAATCTTACTTTCTACAACAAGATTTGGTGAATTTGTACTTTCAAATCCTTCTACTTCATGCACTTAGTTCGATTTGCAAACTACTTCAAGGTAATTTCAGTTTTCTCTTTTGATTTTGAAGCAAATAGGAAAGCATGAGTATAGCGAATTCTGAAAATTTTCGATTTTATGCCTTAAGATTGCATTGTACTTGTTAGATTTTGCTAGAAACGTCTTGGATATCTTGTTATTGATGTTAGAAAGTGCAAACTTAACCGAATCTTTGTAATCTTCAACTCGGATTTTCTAGGGTTTGTCTCAAATTTTCGAATTTTGCCATATTAATTCATCTTTAAAGGTTGGAAAAGAATAGGGGATGATAGTATTATCGTATTTGGTGCTTAATTCTTAATAATTCCAGGGAGAAAATTTGTCTTAAAACTTCATCTTTTGGGTGCACAAGTCAATATTTTGTTCCTATTTCATTGCAACAATCGGTATATTGAGCTAATTTTTGTAAAAGTCTAACTCCGGATTCTTGCTAAAACTTGCCAAAAACATCAAATTTTGATATATAACCCCATCTTTGATGATTTACAAAGGATAAAGGAAGTTACTAAGATCATGCTTCGTTTTCAACTTTTACATGTTGGCAACGAAAATTCATCTTAAGTCTTGTCCTTTTGTAAATAACATTTGAGAATTTTCACTTTTAGTTATAAAACCCAATGTTGGCTAACTATGTCGATACAAATGTCAAAGAACGTCGCCGCCCGACCATCGATCAAGAGGACAATAGCCAACTTGGCCGCCACGGAGGAGGTATGAGAGGGGAGCCGGGGGCGGTTGTTCCACCGGTACCCCAATATCCCACGGTATTTTTCCGTGACTTTGAGCAAAGGGAAACATTTGAGAGTTTGATGAGCATCACCTTGAAGCCAACAAGGTGCATTGACACGGGTTTTCTAAAGGAGTTAGAGATTGAGACCGATGTTCGTCATATCTTTGAGGTGTTGGGTTTGGAGGGTTTGTACCGGTTGAGGAAACACTCTTATGCCTTTCTGACCTTAGAGTTTGTGAGCTCTTTTGCTTATGATGTAGTCGTAAAGACGATGGGTTTCCGGTTGATGAACACTAGCTTTAGTCTGACCCTGGACTAGTTTGCTGACCACCTTAGGCTTGCTCGGCCTAAGAAGGGATACTATAGCGATATTCCGACTGAGTGTGGAGCGAGTAGTTAGCTACCCTTGCTCACCGGTAGAGCTACCCAACCTCGAGTGCGATGCTGATCAATGATGTGCAGCATATCACCTTGAAGATTTTCCTTAGCTCCTTGACCTGTTTGTTGTATGGTAGGAAGGATGTGAGTAAGCTGAACTCACACGAGGTCATGTTGCTGCTCTCCTATCTCAACCCCGCAAGAGAGGAGCGTTGGAATTTAGTGCCCCGGCGATAGCGTGTGCTAGCTTAGCTTTGATGGCCCGGTCTTCGACTCACCACCTCAGTTGTGGCGTTATTACCACCCGTTTAGCTAGGAGGTTGACGGACTTTGAGGCATCCCCTGCTGTCAAACTCATCAGTGTCGTTGTCCCAACCTTGGATAAGACCTACTTTGTTCGGCAGAAGTGGCTACGGGTGATGGACGGTGGAGGTTTAGCTTGGAGGGTGAGGGGTAGGAGTTGGATGAGGGTACCTGATACAGCCATCTTCCTGTGACCGAGCCTTTAGTAGAGGTTGCACCTGATAGTGAGGAGGCTGACCTTCCCCACCATACCTACCTGATAGTAGATGACCTTCTGATAGAGTTGCCAGAGCCGGTTGGGGGATACCATGCTAGGGTGTAGGACCAGGTGCCTAGGGAGGGTAGAGGACCCCGGAGAGCTAGGGATGTAGTTGGAGGACCACCATTTTTTCAGCAGGGACCGCCCCAGTATCAGTACCCCGGTTACCCGCCCTCTTACAGCCACCAGATGTAGGTGAGTGAAACACGTTGGTGCTCCGAAACCTACATGAGATGGCCATTCTCCAAGATGTGGGGACCAACTTGGCCCAACCGGTATGGTGGCGTGGAGTGGGGGATGATAGCGGTGTGTTTCACAGTTACAGGATTGACAGGGCCACGTGGGGAGTCCCGAATAACTATCCCTATAGGCTCCTTGCACCATGGTGGAGCGGAGGGGAACAGGGATAGGAGCTGCCACCGGAGGATGGGATGTAGCGGGCACTTCAGGAGCTGGCGCGACATGAGTAGGAGGCACTGAGGATATGGAGGAGGACCTCGGCGACTATCCTTGAGTGGTCATTCTTGTTTTATGGTTGTGTTATTAGACTTATATTGGATTTCATTCCGTTATTCAAGTTCTGGATATTTTGTTGGTGATGTAATCGGCCATAAGGCCATGCACGTGACTAGTTTTCTTTGTTTGTTTTAGACTTGTATGCAGATACGATGGTGTCGGGGATGCGATTCCGAAACTTGTATAATTCCTTGATTTCTTTGCATTTTGCTGTATTCGGGGAGCCTTCTGAACTGAGATAACTCGATCGAGTACCCGAACCTGAACTCGACCGATTCGAGCCTACTCTATCGAGTTAGTTATAGACAGATTCTGTGTACTTTCTAATTCTTATGTACTCGACCGAGTGGCGACAACTCGATCGAGTACTGGTTACTCTATCGAGTACGGAAGTCACTCGATCGAGTGCCTGTAGATCGTACCCTGAGACCGTTTCCTTGATTGTCTTAAAATCATGGAGGGGGGAGTTTTGTTGAGCCGTAAGCCATTTTATGAACAGTGATGGTTACGTTTGTACTCGACATCTGTGTACGAGTTGTATCAAAGGCACATGTAGTATTTTCGTTCTATGTAGTTGCTAACTTTGTTTGGTTTCGGCGACCGATTGGGATAGGTTATATTAACTTTGGGTCGGCCACAATGGTTGCATGTTGACATTTAGTACTTTCCAAGTTGCTATGTATACCTAGTAGTATTTGTTGGGCATGACAGAATCGTCTTTGGGTTGTGAGTTCTATCTTACATAGTCACATGGTTACAATGTTAATCTTGTAAGCGTTGGGGGAGGGGTTGTGATCTTCGTTTTGGTGCATAAACCATCTTAGAGGCGAACTTCGGGGACGAAGTTCCTTTTAAGAGGGGAAGAGTAATGTCGCGCATGAGAATGTTGCAAAAACTTCGTTCTTTTAAATGATTTAATTGTTGTTAAGTGATTGTTGTCTTGACAGAAGATATGCATTTATGTGGAGTGGTTGTTGTTATATGTGTGTGGTTATTTCTTTGTATAGCGGAGATAGCATGTGGTTTGATGGTATAGTCGAAGTACGGGATAGTGATAGTTGTACTCGCGGAAGAGGTGGATGATGAATTGATGATGATTAGTAGGCATAAGGGCGACGAAGTCTAAGGGTATAATTATAGTGGCTTTGTCGGGTTATATCGTTAGTCACCTTGGCTATGGCTTACTGTTGTGTTGGGGGAGACTAGGAATTGAACTTCGACGATGAAGTTCTTTTTTAAGGAGAAAAGACTATAATACCCGTCCTATTAGGGACCCGTTGACTGACCTTAGACAAATGTTTGACTTTGGGACCCTTGTTAGAACGGACCTTAAGACTTAGCAGCTTGGGTTCGAGGAACTCGACCTAGCGTGTGCTACTCGATCGAGTAGTCCGGTGGCTCGATCGAGTAGAGGCCACTCGATTGAGTATGTTCCGAACTCGATCGAGTAAGTTTGGTTCAGCGTTATAATATAAATCGCGAGGTCGTAAACCCGAATCAGTTTTCTTTTCGTTTTTTCATTTCTCCTAAACCTAGATCGTCGACACACTTTCTTCCCCAGCACCCCTTTTCTAATCCTTAACCTTTGAAGTCTACCATGGAGATGGAGGTTGGAGTCGGGTTTCGGCCTTGTCGCCAGTATGTCAGGCATAGGTAAGTCATCATCATCATTGTCATCCTTAGGTTTTGTGTGGGTTGTGGTCGTTAGTAATAAGGGTACGTCTTTGATGTTAGGTGCAGTGGATGGTTGTTTTTCAGTCGTAGGGATGTGATGCTAGTCGCGGATCGCTGAAGGTAGGTTTTCCTACTCAGTAATGTTGAATGATGTTATGTGTAATGCGTGGTGGTATTGATGGTGTAGTATTTTGTATTGTGTATGTGTGGGGTGCGTCCCCGGCTGAGTGAAGTCATTTGAGGGAATGGCTTCACGCCCTTGTTCACCCCTTGTGGTTCCCGTCACATGGGGGATATGCACATTAATGATCATTGGGTTATTCGCTCTACGATTTTGAGCAGGACTTAGGTGGTAAGGCTGCGGTCCCCACTGGCGGTGTGAATTACTGGTTGCGATTGGTAATCTGGCAGGACTGCACCTCGGTGTTAGTCAGGTGGATGGTGATGTATTGGAGTTTGAGTTTGTGCTTGTATATGTTGTGTTTAGTCTAATGTTCTTCAGTTACTGACCTTGTGTGGTGTTGTCTGTGTTTTCTTGTTGTGTCTCTTCGGTGATTTTTTATGGTGAGCAGTTAGTCTTAGCAGGTGTTGATATGGAGCTGCTTGGGTGCACAGGAGGGACGTGTCTTTCACTGAGTCTTGTCATGTGTAATCTCACCGTAGTTGTGTAAACCAAAAGTTGTATCTTTTTTATGTTGAGTTAAATACGTAATTAATTGTAATAGTTTTTTTATTTATGTTATGATATACTATTCCTTGGGCAACCGAGATGGTAACGTTAGTATTTTCTAGGGAAGGTCTGGTTAAGGCTACTTGGTAAGTGGGGGTGTTACAGTGAGATTGTTCTTTCTCTCTATATTTCTCAAGTATTTTTTATGTCTCTTGCTCGTATTTTATGATTATTGTTTCTCTTGCTAATCTGATCAATTAGTAATTGTTTTCATTAAGCTATTGCACCATGTTTAGATATTGAATCTGTAATTGTTCAATTAGTCTAGACCAAAGTAGCAAACTTTACCCTAATAATTTGTATGCGTTTTATCGTTATTAGGACGAAGTAGAGACTAAACATATAATTTGAATTGTTAACCGCGTGTGTTAAAGATCGTTATGTTTATTGCTTCCTTGGATTGTTAATGCTGTTGTTGGAATAAATCTAGACGCGTGGATTAGATTGTTCAATAATTAGGGTCTTCTAATATCGCGTTTCGAGTTAGTTGACCAAACTTAAGAGGAAGAAGGAACCCGTATTTCAACAATAGAGTACTTGAGAGTAATTGGATTAAAAACAATCGAAGACCAATTGGTCTGTTGATAGTCGATGTTTGTTGACCCAAATCCTTTTAATCATCTAAATTAATCTATCTTTATTGCTTTCCCTTATTAGTCATTAGTTATATTAAATCACAAATCCCCTCATCTTGAGTTACTTGTGCTCTATATTATTATACATTTATTTACATCGCCTTCCTTGCGGATTCGACACCCTAGTTACCTATACTATATAGTTTAAGGTAATAGGAATTTATAATTTATCTTTGGGAGCATACGACCTCGGCTCACCATCTACTGCATCAGCAAGTACGGTGCAGGGAGGAGGTCAGAAAAGCAGCGGGAAGTTGTTCATGATGGACAAGCAAGTGGCGGAAGATGATACCCAAGTCATCACGGGTACATTTCTGATTAACCATAAACCAACTTTTGTACTGTTTGATTCGGGTGCTACCCATTCTTTTGTGTCTGTGAGTCATGCCTTAACAATGGGTTTGGGACAATTTGAGTTGGCAAAAGATAATGTGTTCATACCATCGGGGGAGTCTTTGTCATGTCGTAAGCTGTATAAAGGGGTGTCAATGGTGGTTGGGCAAGTATATTTTCCGGTTGACTTACTTGAGTTTCCTAGAGATGGGTTTGAGGTCATTGTGGGAATGGATTGGTTAGGTAAGTATAAGGCTAACATTGATTGTCATCAGAAAAAGTTGTCTTTGAAGGGACCAAAGAGGGTTAGATTATCTTATCAAGGGTTTGTAGTGAAACCCAAGGTTAAGATCATTGCAGTGATGACTTTAAAGTCATACTTGAGGAAAGGGTGTCCTATTATTCTATGCCATATAAGAGATACTCGAGTGGAGAAGCCTACAGCAACAGATATACCGGTGGTTGGTGAGTTTGGGGATGTTTTTCCGGATGAAATACCGGGATTACCTCCAAAGAAAGATATCGCCTTCAGTGTGGAGCTCAAACCAGAAACGGGACCAATATCTATGGCCCCTTACCCAATGAGACCAAAAGAATTAGAAGAGTTGAAGAAGCAATTGAATGAGTTGCTAGATAAGAGATACATCAGACCTAGTGTATCACCTTGGGGTGCACTAGTGTTGTTTTTAAAGAAGAAAGACGGCAACATGAGGTTATGCGTTGAGTACAGAGAGCTAAATCATGTTACCGTGAAGAATATATATGTTGCCATGGATCGATGACCGATTTGATCAGTTGAGTGGTGTCGGTGTGTTCTCGATGATCGATCTAAGATCAGGGTACCATCAGTTGAGGATTAAGGATAAAGATATTCCCAAGACAGCCTTTCGGTCCGGTATGGTGATGCCTTTCGGGTTGACTAATGCACCAGCGGTATTTATGGATCTTATGAATCGGATCTTTAGTCCATTTTTGGATAGGTTCGTAGTGGTTTTCATTAACGACATTTTAAGCTATTCCAAGACTAAAGAAGAGCACAAGGAGCATCTGAGGTTAGTCTTGCAAACTTTGCGAGATAATGAGCTATATGCTAAGTTATCAAAATGTGAGTTTAGGTTGGAAAAGGTGGCATTTCTGGGTCAAGTGATTTCTAAGGATGGGGTAGCAGTTGATCCAAACAAGATTGAAGAGATTTCAAACTGGGAAGTACCGAAAAATGTGGCTAAGATTCGGAGTTTCTTGGGTTTGGTCGGGTATTACAGACGGTTTGTGAAGGATTTCTTCAAGATTGCTAGACCTATGACAGATTTGATGAGGAAGGAGAATAGATTCCACAGGGACGAGAGTTTTGAGATGGCGTCCCAAACCTTAAAGGAACGTTTGACTATAGCTCTTGTCTTAGCTTTGACAGAGGGGAGTGAGAACTTCGAGGTTTATACTGACGCCTCGATGAATGGGTTGGGTTGAGTCTTAATACAGAATGGGAAGGTGATTTCTTATGGATTAAGGCAACTGAAATCATAAGAAGAGAACTATCCTACTCACGATTTAGAGTTAGGTGCAGTTGTGTTTTCTTTGAAGATTTGGAGACACTATTTATATAGGGCGACCTTTAAGGTGTTTTCGGATCACAAAAGCCTAAATTACATCTACACCCAAAAGGAGTTGAACAAGCGGCAGAAGAGGTGGATGGAGTTGATAGGTGATTATGATATGGATATCGTCTATCACGAAGGAAAGGCTAATGTAGTGGTTGACGCATTGAGTAGGAAGACTGTACATTCCTTGAGTATTGTTATGTCTTTAATGAGATGAAAGGACGAGGTGAAAAAGATGGGAATCCGCATGATCAGGAAGGGAGATGTTATTAGTGACCTAACTATGGAGCCTGAGCTTTATGATGAAATTCGGAAGATGCAATTGCTTGATCCTAAAATCCAAGAGTGGAAGGAAGGGTTGGAAAAGGGTACTACAACAAGATTTCCGATCCATGTGGATGGGAGTGTTCCGTCTGATGATAGATGGCTATTAGTAACCTAACTATGGTGCCTGAGCTTTATGATGAAATTCGGAAGAAGCAATTGCTTGATCCTAAAATCCAAGAGTGGAAGGAAGGGTTGGAAAAGGGTACTATAACAAGACTTTCGATCCATGTGGATAGGAGTGTTCCGTTTGATGATAGATGGTGTGTGCTAACAGATGAGGAACTGAAAAAGATTATCATGACTGAGGCTCATTGCACTCCTTATTCAGTGTATCTGAGAGGTGACAAGTTATATAAGGATTTGAAGAAAACGTTTTGGTGGCCGGGGATGAAGAAAGATGTAGTTGATTTTGTTGCTAGGTTCTTTACTTGCCAGAGAGTCAAGGGGGAACAGCAAAGACCATAAGGTTATATTCAGTCACTTGAGGTACCGGAGTGGAAGTGGGAGTCGATTTCTATGGACTTCATTGTGGGGTTACCAAGGACACAACGAGGTAACAACATGATTTGGGTGATAGTTGATCGGTTGACTAAATCAGCTCATTTTATTCGGATGAAAAATACTTGGAATAAGATCGAGTTGGCAACAACTTATAGGAAGAATGTGGTGAAACTGCATGGGATACCAAAAGACATTTTGTAAGACCGTGATGCAAGGTTTATTTCCCGTTTTTGGCAAGAGTTGCAAGAGTTGATGGGGACTACCTTGAAGATGAGTATGAATTTTCACCCGGTGACGGATTGAAAGACGGAGAGGGCTATTAAGACCTTAGAAGATATGTTGCGAGCTTGTGTGATCGAATTTGGTGGTAGTTGGGAGAATCGACATGATATAATTGAGTTCTCTTACAATAACAGTTATCACACGAGTATTAGGATGACACCCTTTGAGGCTTTCTATGGGAGAATGTGTAGAAACCCAGTGTGTTGGGATGATAGCTCGGAATCTATGGTTTTAGGACCGTAGATGGTACAGGACATGATTAAGCAAGTTCACCTGATTTGACAAAAGATGAAGGCAGCGCAGGATCGCCAAAAGAGCTATGCAGATTTACATCGCCGCGATATTGATTTTCAAGTAGGTGACAAGGTTCTTTTAAAGGTGTCACCTATGCGTGGAGTAATCAGATTTGGCAAGCGAGGAAAACTAAGCCAAAAGTTTATGTTTTAATACAAGATACTATAGAGTCGGTGAGGTGGCTTATAGATTGGTGATAAGTGCTTAATTTATATATTTTTACCAATTAGATTAGCTAAAATCCACTAAGTATGCAAACTAGAGTACAAGAGCTAAGTCAAGAGCAAGTATTGGACTAAGTGTGGAATTTTGCATGAGTTTTTGCATGAAGATTTATTGGATTAATGTGGAAATGCAAATGAAGTCAAATGCAAAGTCAAGCCCAAGAATTGAAGTCCAAAATGAAGTGAAGAAGCTTAGGATTCCAAGATCTTAAAATGCTAGGGTTGGAAGCATTAACCGGGTKATTAATCGCATCATTAACACCCAACATTAGATACCCTTGGCATTAAAGTGGAAAATTAAGGAGAACGGCCTAGAAACATACGACCCCGATCGGGGTTGGTGGCCTCGATCGGGGCCATAGCTCTCAAAATCCATCTGTTTCGAGTCGATTTTCCTATAAATAGAAGGCCTCGTCTACACTTCTTACACACCTCTTTACACACATTTTTACATATAATTCTCTTTAGATTCTAGTAGTTAGGTTAGCTTAGTTTAGTTTAGTTTAGATTAGTATTTCATTATTGTTACAAACAATTCCATTTACAATTCCAATCCAAATTTATTTAAGTTATTGGTCTTCATATCGAAGTTATTCATTTCCTTTATGTTCTTAATTTCCATTTACGGTAATCCTTTCTAGTTTACATTTTATATATGTTGTTTACTTTTTAGTTTACATATCATTTGCAAGTTTCATTTTACATTACAGTTTTACATTGTGTTTGCATGTTTATTTCCATTTAGCATTTTCATTAGTTATTTCCTTTCATATGAGTAGCTACAATTCCTAGTCTAGGGATTAGGGGAGTAATGTATAATTGATAAATAAAACAAGTTGTTTAATTG
>VHZZ01028728.1:4446-17958 GCA_009801015.1 Silene noctiflora
GAGTATTTAACGATACTCATAGTGTGTGGAGTATTTAATGATACTCGTAGTGTCTTGAGTATTTAACGGTACTCAATTTGAGTTACAACTAGAGTTAGTTGTACGAGTGGGTTGATAATTTTGTAATCCATAGAAAGGTACTAAAATTATTAATCGAGAATAGTGGACGTAGGTTTCGACTTGTGAAACTGAACCACTTCAAAAATCCGTGTGTCCCTCTCTCTCGCCTTTTTTCGTTTGTTTTATTGTTTTCCTTTTCGCATATATTACTTAGGTTTAATCAATAAACCTTAAGTAAATATTTTATCACACTTTATACGGAAGTAGTTTTGAAAATCGAAAAAGTGTGCATACTCAATTCACCACCCCTCTTGAGTATTTGGGATCTATAGACTCTTCAGCTACGTTAAGACTCAATTCAATACCACTATTAAAATTGTAAGGTGAGATAATGATACTAAAATTCTGCAAAAAGATTGTGATAAGCTCTAAGCTGACATTGACATTAGAAATCAAACCTCCTTTCCTAGTAATCCGCAGCAGAATGGAAGGATTGAAAGAAAACATACATCTACTTGAGGTTGCTAAGGCTTTAAGATTCCAACTTGGTTTGCCTAAGAAATTATGGGGAGATATGATTCTGGCTGCCACTCGTATCATCAATTTGTTACGCACATCTGTCCTCAAATGGAAGACACCTCATAAATGTTTATTTGGAACTGTAACACCCCCATTGGCCAAGAAACCTTTATCGAGGCCTTCCTAGTCAACGTCGGTGCAACCATCTCAGTTTTCCAAGGTAGTTGCATCAAATAGACCATAATAAAACAATATACATAAGTTCAACTTTATAAAAGTGCGGAACCAAAACATAAGTAGGTTTACAAACCATGTACCAAAATTTAAGTGATAACTACAAGTCTCAAAGAATAGAATCTAATACAACTCATAAAACTCTAAAGATGTGAAGACTTGTCTCCTATACATGTGCCTCATCATCTCAACTACCCGTCAACGCATCTAAGTCACCATTCACCAGAAATATCGAATGCATCAAGATAGTTATAAGGCAGAAGGCTAGTCTCAATAATACATATTCTCACAATATATAATATTAATAAGACACACCACACATTCTAACTCAAGTCAAAAATTCTATCAACCACCGCAATACATAACACCGCCGAACCGCAGTCCGTGAACAGCCGGGTTATAGCCCGTGAAACGCCGGGTCATATCCTATGTTGGTCCGGTTATGATCCAATGCCTTTCCCGGATGCGTAATCATAATAAGCTATCCGTGAACCCGATCATCAGCGTGCACATATATTCTCCTTGAGGGGGAGACCTCAATGAGCGATCCGGGTGTGAGTACAGTTCTCCCAAACCATCCCACTTACGCTAACCATCACCAACAACCTCCATATCCTCCAACAAAACAATCCAACATCACAACATGAATATCAAGTATCTTAACCACTTCGAACATAAAATCCAAATTCCAATAATTAACACAATAATCCACATAATTAATCACATAAGCAACCACATATACTATCAAAACCGAGTAGGAAAACTATGCCTCAAAGAGAAACTCCAAGTATAAGCAAAGAACCAGAATTATTCCTCTATAAATTCTCCTCCTACAATTATTCATCTATTAACAATTCCCCCAATCTTCCTCAATTTCCAGGTTTTCAACAACAACAAATTAAATAAAGAGTATGAAAGATGACTTATAAAGTGAAATTATCAAAGATTGAACTACAAGAATGCCAAATCCTCAAATCTCTCTTAATCTTCTCTTAATTAGGGTTTAAGAATGATCTAAAATGATTATAAAGAGATTTAGAGTGATAAGTGACGTCATAAATCTAATTAGAGGGTAAATCCCAAAACTGACCCGCATGTTTTTCTGCCCAGACCAGAGCATTCGGTCGAGTGCTCCAGCCACTCGGCCGAGTGTACACACTCCAGGACCTGGTTACACCAGAATATGCCCACTCGGAACCCTATATTGTCCACTGGGTCGAGTACCGCCTCGTACTCAGTCTAGTTACCAGTCCAAAACACACGAGTGTTACAATCCCCCCCTCTTAATGAACTTCGTCCCTGGAGTTCACACCCAAACCTGCACGCAACACCTCCTACAATGCAAAAAGTCTCAACCGATCCAAACATAATGGTCAACACACATGTTTGCAACAACAAAAGACCCACTAAACATTTACTAAGAAAGACAAGTTATCCAACTAAACATGAAATATATGAATTGACCCTTCCTACCCTTCACTCACTTACTTCCTCATAAGAATATAGGATTTACAAGTTATGGGTAATTTAATGGTTTAGGTTTAAGCCCTAATTTCATAGGTCACCTAAAGTACTTAACAAAGTCTTCACTTTTGTCCAAACTCAACATGCATAGGCTATCTAGCATCTCGTAACATTGTCATGTAAGAGTATACTAAGCATAAATAAACAAAAGGCTTTAACTTTTATGCAAACATTTCATCAAACACTTTATATGCATATACATGTAAACAAAACATTTACCCAAAACCCATATGTTAACTACCCATATTCATTATCCAAACCTTACTCAAGATCCTCATAAACCCTACAAGAGACTACTTACTCATGCTTGAAAGAGAAATGTAAACAATCGAATAAACACAAGCAAACAAAGTAATAAACATTGTACTAATTGAACCAACAATTGTAAAGGAAATAGAAATATAAACAATTGAGAATTAAACTAAAAAGAATTGAAATTATACCAATAACAAGGGAAAGATTTAACCTTGGATTAATAATGGAAGAATTCCTTCAAAATCTTCTATTAGAAACCCAATATCCAAATATAAACTGCTAGACTATTACTAGATCTAAACTAATTTGTAGGCTAATTAACACTTAATTAAGGAAAGATTAAAGTTTGCTTAAGAAAATATTGAATGCTTAAACTAGGGTTATGAAATCTAGGGTAATGTGTCTAAATGAGATTAACAATGGGGTATATATAGTATCCCATTGTGTTAGGTCCAAGTAAGGAATAAGGCCCAATTCTCATGTAGGAGAGCTCCCAGTCTGGCCACCGGCCACCTTGTCAGCGCCGAGCAATTGTCCAATTGAGCTAAATTCTTGTTAATGTTGTTCCCTGCCGGTGAGCTGGCTGTCGGCCAACCGGCAGAGAACCACTTTTCTTTCTTCTTTTCTCCTGTTGAGTGCTTCTCTGTGCCGGGGCACCGGCTGTCGGGACCTCTACCGGGGCCGAGCAATTATTCTTTTACTTCCCAAAAACCTCGTGAAAATGGCTAAGTAATGGGGATGGTTACCCAGCCGGCTGGCTGGCTGCCAGCCTACCGGCTGAGAGACCTTTCTCAGTCTTTCCTCTTCCTCTTTTCTCTTTTAAGCATCGAATCCTCTTCACTTGCTCCCATTTCTTAATTTCCATCTCAAATCCTACAAAATGAGATGCAATTTCATAGTACGGGAAATCGGGATGCAAAATACAAGTAGAGGTACGCAAATCGTGTAAAAACGGATCAAAATGAAAAGAAAAGAAGAGAGAATTATGGCTAAATAAATATGTATCAAAATTACCCACACTTGAGTCTTACTCATCCCCGAGTAAGTTCTCTTAATTGAACCTAGACCCTTAATTGAGACTACCAACATGCACACATTATTTATTTTACCCGAATCGGGTTTAGCTTCACCCTGAGCCGTTTCGACTCACAATTTGACACTTCATGAGGGGAAGTGCCCTATTTCAAGGCAACTGAGGTCTTGCTACAAAACTTCGATTCAAAATGTCATTAAACATCAAGAATGAAAATGAATCAATCAAAATATGCACACATGCCTCACTCAAGCGGGATTTCTCAAAACCAAACAAGGAAAGTCTTTTGTGGAGGTTGTCGTCACAAAATCTCACCAAGGTGTCGTTCCCCTAATTCTAGCTCAAGCAACCAACATTGACAACACGAAAGTCCTAGAAACTCATTCTAGGCAGAGAAAAGGGAAGTGCGTAGCTATACTCCCAAGATTGACACGACACACATGAGATTCGACTCGTTATCAATCCTACGACAAAAAGGAGACCTAACATCGACTCTCACGGGTTTTACTCGTCACATAATGAAAGAACGAAGTGATTTATGTGAAAACAAGTATCCAAAATAACTCGCCTAACTCGACTTGCGAAGCATGCCCGCAATCTAACATGGTACTTCATCCAATATTTGCAAGAGAAGCGTTAAAATGGCATGCATGTAAATGAGATGATGAGGGTTGTAACGGGGCTCGGGTTCGGTGAAAAGGGTTAGTGCAAGCACCGGTTTAGGACATGTGGAGTCAATAGGTCGAGTAGTCGCCACAATAAACCAATTTACTAAACCATAAACAAAGCAAAAGATTTTTTGTACAAAATTTGGCCAAGGTTGCCTTATCCAAACGATTCAATTGATTTCCTTACTAAACAAAAGTCCATTGCCAATATCAACATCTATTTATTAAACAAATAACACATTCTTTTCTTTTTCTTTTTCTTTTTCTTTTTCTTTTTCATTTCATTTTTCTTTTTTTCTATTTGATTTTCTTTCTTTCATTCTCTTTACTTGCAACCTCCTTATTCAAGCACATTTTCCAAGATAAAATTCTCTGAGATCTTAAGTATCAAAACGCCTAAAAGCAAGGTTCCGACCCAAATTTCCTCAACTAATGAACTACAACAACCTACTCGACCAAGGAAGGATGTTTTTGGAATGTGGCCCATATCGTTGGTTAACCAAACGAATAGACTTAGGCTCAAATGGGTTCAAAAAACGGGGGGCCAAAGCTAAAGGGTACAAGGGAGGTTAATATGGCTACGTGAGGTTCTTTTATTTGAACAAAATCATCTCAAAATTCACATCAACACTTCTATAGAATCAAGAAACGAGCTTCATGCTTATGCGTTTTGACATGACACACCACGTAAGGAGAAATACTCACAAGACCTAGATGGGATCGGTTTTGATGGACCGGCCATAAAGAGGCTATAACCTCACATTCGAGTAGCTATGTCGATCCTAGGTCAAGTCTCGGGCCTAATACGGTCTCAACTTGGTCATTAAGCTAGACTTCCGGGTTTTTGCAAGCAAAAGCCCTAACATGTGTCATCAAATGGTACAAGGTATCAAAAGGGAAATGACACGGGAAAAACGGTTATCATCATTGTCGACATGGACCTTCCACATTTAGACCTTCAATGCACTATTTACAAACGAAATGCAAGTGTATGAAATGCAACTAACACATATGAACAAACTACGTGAATGCAAGAGTGAACACATATATACATATCTAGTCTAAATGCATACAATTTCTAATCCTAACAGCACATCAACAACAACACGCATCTTCCAAAACGRTTCCYAAAGGGAACACCCACATCACATATCCTGTCCTCCTCCATGTTAATATATACAAAATGAAAAGGAAGGATAAAAGAGAGAATTGGAAGAATTTTACCAAGCGTCTTCTCCGATACAATGCGCGCTTTACCTATCAACAAAGTTACTACCAAACAATATATACAAAGCATGTTTTTGCAATTTTTTGAAATTTTTAAATTTTTAGGCATTTTTTTAAAATTTTTATCAAAGTTCCAAATAAATATAAACAAATATTAACAAATATACAAAAAATATATATTTTCCTCCCCACACTTAAGATTTACATCGTCCTCGATGGAACGAAATGTAGGGATAAAATAGGAAAAATAAATAACTTGTTTTTGATTTTTTTCAATTTTTGAAAAGAAATAACACGTTTTTGTTGTTTTTGAAATTTATTAAAATTAAAATAACTTGTTTTTTTTTTGCCTCATTTCCACACTTAATATATAAAATATAGTGAAATGTGGGTATGAGGCAATTTAAATTGATGAAAAATAACATATTTTTGTATTTTTTGAATATTTTTAAAAGAAATAACATGTTTTTGGTATTTTGTTAGATTTTTCAATTTTTTTTTTGTATTTTCAAATATAAATGGAATGCATGATCTATCCTATATGCTAAATTGAAATACGATGCAACTATGCTATATGAATGCAAATCTTATATGTGACGATATATTACAAATTGAAATTCTAATGTAATCCTAAATGAATGCAACTATATGAATTCTAATCTAATATATACAAATATACTAAATGCATGCGGAAATCGAAATATGAATGAGAGAATTTGGATTGATGGGAATCATACTTGTGCTTTTAGGATTGAAATGGGTGCAAGGCCAACCGCATCACTCGGCCGCATCGACATCCGTGTCCATGCTTTCTTCATACCCGTCGCACTCGGGATTGCGAATGAGATCATCAGCGTTGAAAGACACGTCACTACCCCCCCCCCCCCCCCCCCCCCCCCCCCCCCCCCCSCCCAACCTGGAGGCTCCAACATCACTAGAAAAATAAGGCCGGACATCACCGAACCATTGTGCATCTTTCCCCTCTTGTTGTGGTAGAAAGATTGGGGCGGAGAAGTAGTGTTGTTGGAGATTGAGGTCTCCATGAACCATGCCTGTAATACCCCGTAATTTAATAGAGTTATTACGAATAATAAACGTAAATGTTAATAATTAATTATAAGTTGGTGTTGATGAGTCGGGATTTGATAATAAATAATACTAATAGATAATAATTAATAATAGTAGACGATAATTAAAAATAATAATAATCGTAATTAGTATTCGTGTTATAATGGGACTTGTATTGGCTTTACTTAATATAAATAGGGAAGCATAGACCAAACCTTAATCTTTACCATCATAATTCTGAAATTTCATAATTTAGAGGAGATCTAGAAGGAGAGAACATCGCATAATCGGAAGAAGGTAAGACGGTTTCATAATTAATTCGTTTAATCGTTCACCTAGCTAGAATTAGAGATCGACGCAATTGCTATACGAACCACATAGGACCCGTGCTTTGACCGTGACCTCTACCCTAGACTACCGTGACCCTATACTGACTTACGTTAGGCCGTCAAAGGCGGCGTTGGGGCCAGAGAAGCACGAAACAGATGGGGCAGGAGAATTTGTCGCGGGTATGGAATGCAGATTAGGACCCGTATCTTGACCCGTTGGACCTGGGATTTGTTTGGTTGGTCGCAGGGGAAGGAGTCGGCCGGTGGTGACCACCGTGGTGCAAGGTGGATGACCACGGTGGGTCAGGTGGGCGAAGGCCGTGCATAGGCCATGGTTTGGACGTGTAATTATCGCGGGTTAAGAGGGATTTGTTGGTTGGTGATTCGTTTTGATATGCCACGATAATTCATATAATTCGTATATAGTTCATATGCTTGCGATAATTCATATATAATACGTAAATAATAATTAATTAGTAATTAATAAATAATATAATTTGTAAAGTTGTATAATGATCGAATAATGAATTAATTATAAGGTATCTGTTTTTAGGTGACGAATTCGTGATGGAGTATTACTAGTTGATTGATGGGATTACTAACAGAATTTGCTAGCTGCAAGGTAGGATATACCTACTCAACTGTGTTTTATATATGATTATTGTGCTTGATTGATTTATATGGATATTGGATGGTTGTTGATTGTATATGATTTGGATGCATGAGATTGTATTGATTGAGTTGGCATGATATGAGCAATTGTGTTGTTGATTGTTTATAATGATGGATAAGAATTATTGGCATGATTATATGCATTGCTTAATTATTGATTGGCATGGTATGCATTAGTATTGAGTCGGATGTCGGAATTGATTATCGGGAAGACATTGGAATTGAATTGGAATCGAAAATGGTTACTTTGATTAGGCCCATGGCTTGTCTACAGGCCTGACCATGTTGTTCTCAGGCGTTGCCCTGGATCTCAACAACGGTTGAGTTGTACCTCGGCCTAGGGAATGGCGGGCTGGGTGAATCGGGTTGTTATCACGTGGTGGACTGAAGTTGTGTGTGTCATGATGCGGAGGTGCATCAGTTGCATGGTCTCATCATATTGTATGCACTTGTTATTGTTATGTTGTTTAAGTATATTCTACTCAACCTCGTGGTTGACCGTGTATTCGTGAACACCTGTGATGAACCAATTTTGGGGAGCAGATTAATTGACAGGACTTCATTTGACTAAGCTGGGAGCTGAACGGCGTGAGGCAATAGGAGGACTTAGAAGTATAGATCACTTTAGTTTAATGACTCAGTTTTGTATTCTGATGTGACAGTATTTTTATTATACGTACTCTTGATATTGTTTTGTAATAATTGGCCTCAACACTAAAGTTTAATTTAAAGTACTGTTGTTTCGTTATCTTTGTTATTCACTACCTCGGGAAACCGAGATGGTAACAACCTTATTTATTCGGGAATGTCTTGCTAAAGGCTCTTGCATAAGTGGGGGTGTTACAATGCCTTGTTCTCCGTTGTAGTATCCACCATCCGGTCATAAGTGATAGGAAGGTTGAGGGTTGTCTTGAGAAACGTAGCCCCGTCAACAAAAGTCATCGTAGATGGGGTATTGTCTGGTAGCTTGATCATAGTAAAGTTGGTCCAACTTCCTCCCAAGGACTTGGCGCTCACTCACCGCCGTTTGCATCCCCAAGTTCATATTCTCCATCTAAGTGACGAGATCGGGGTGCATGGGAGGGTATTGGGGTTGTGATGATGAACCCTCACCTTGTTATAATTGTCATAGGTGAGGTTGCGGGGTCAGCATGGTGAAGTAGAGAGAAGATGCGGTTTCTCGTGGGTTGTCCCGACCATAAGTGATAGGAGGTTCATTTGGTGGTTGATTCGGGTCCTCCTCGGCTTCAATTCGGAGGAGGTAAAGCTCTTGGTCGGGCTAGCTGATGAATTCTTTTGCATTGGGAAGCGGAACCAAATTCCACTTTGGATTTGCCAATAATCAAGACCGTCAAAGGGGTTGGTCTTGATCCACTCAAGGTTTTTTGTCATGTAGACTTTGGTGAGGTAGGACTCTCCGGGAACCCAAGTCATGGTGGATATGTCCACCGGATGGTCAAGGTTCTTGACTATTCAGGTGATGATGCCACCCACATGTAGAGGGATGCGTTGCCCCGGAGAGTTTGATAGCTTGGCAAGGTGTAGGGCCATATGGTGGGCTACATTGATTCGGAATGGGTTGGTTTTGTGAAGAGGTAAGAGCCTAAAATTTCAAGCCCATCCATTCTAACGGCCCAAGGCTCGTCCCAAGCAAACACAGTGCACCCATGAATCTAAGCCATACCCTCATAGATGCATTATGACAAGATGTGGCGGCCTTTTTTACACCATTTTTATCTAAAAGGCCCGATATGGCCATCCAAGTCCGGAAATAATGAAAGTTTTCAGGCACCTTGTGAAAAGGCGCATTCTCCAACCCAAATATTCTAGCTAGCTGGGATAGGGAAATAGAGTGGTCACGGTTCATGAGGCGAAAATGGAGGTACGCCACTATTCCCGTTTGTCGGTGCTTGTCAAGGTGCAAGCTACTCAAGAACTCTCAATTTACTAGTGGTACGTTTGTTCATGAATGGTGCACATCCCCTTCATACACACTCCCTTTTATAATTTTTCGGTTTCTTTGTCGAACTCGAGGTTTCTCATTGAGGGGCAACAAATAAATCTAGTAGGGTAGATGGTGTCGGTGGCGGCCGCCTCAACAAGCTCCGCTTGAATCCGTGCCAAGTCCCATATAGTCCTCTTGGATGCCATTTGAAAGTGTTTTTGTGAAGGGAAAAAGGGAAGTTGATGGTGGGGTGGTGAGTGATGAAGGTAGGAGGGAGTTTGGGGTGAGTGGTACTGGTGTTTGGGACGTTTATGTGGGAGAAAGAGGTAAGGCGGTTGAAGAAGATAAGAGTGAAACAATGAAAGGAGATGGGTGTCTCTTGCGTTTTTTTAAACTATTTTGGGTCCTCAGCCGATCCACAGACAGGGCGCCGGTTGACCTGCTAGGAGCCCTCTTTCTAATTTCCAGAATTTCTCAATTGTTTGTAAAATTAAAAACGCACGGCGCCGATGGGGGCACCGACAGCCGGTTAACCGGCACACACACACACACCCACATCTCTTCCTTCCTTGATTTTTTTCTTCGGTAGTGATGCTTTCTGCCGGTGGGCCGTCTACCGGCAGAGAGCTTTCCTTCTCTCTTTTCTTCGTGTTTTCAGCAGTGAGGGTGTCACAGCCGGTAGGACGGATGCCGGCCTACCGACAGAGGACACTCTTCCCTTCACAATTTGTCATTTTCCTCAACATAGGGGTTCTCGAAGCCGGTGGGGCAGCTTCCGGCCTGCCGGCAGGCACCCCTTTTGTTTTCAATTGAAACTAATTTCTTCAATTTCAGAAAAATGCTCGGTGCCGGTAGGGGAACCGGTTGCCAGTTTACCGTCACAGAGCCACTGTAGCTCAAATTTCCTTATTTTCTTCATCCTTTTCAATAGAAAAACAAAACCCGACTTCTTCACTTGGCCCGTATTTGCGAGTTTTCCGCTGTCACACCGACGCATCATGTCGGGAAATGGGCCAAATGAAGGAATATCTTGTGTCCCGCAATGCTCCTCCGGACAACTCAATAGTGACATCCCGTCACTCAATCCAAGTTTGCATAAGTAAGTGATCCAAATGTACTCATAAACTACCTAAATGCATGCAATATTTACAAAACATAGTGGTTCTTATGGAACTCCACCAAACCATTTCCTTGCTTTGAGAGTTAAACATCTTCTTCCTCGGGGAGCGGGTCTCCGAGGTATAACACTTCGATTGTCCCCTTTTATTGACTATCATAGTACCTCTTCACCCTTTGTCCATTGACCTTGAAATTTCCACCTTCTTAACTCCAGAGTTAGAATGCGCCATGGGGTGAGATATCAACGACCTTGATGGGTCCCGACCATCTAGAGCGGAGCTTGCCCGAGAACACCTTTACATTAGAATTGAACAAGAGAAAAATATCTCCCACACATATGTTCTTGTCAACAATGTTGGCATCATGATACTTCTTCGTTTGGTCCTTGTATATTCTAGAGCTCTCACAGGCTTCCAACCTAAGCTCTTCCAACTCATTCATTTGAAAGAATCGTTCTTCACCCGTTGCATCAATGTCGAAGTTCATCTCTTTTAAGGCCCACAATGCTTTATACTCCAATTCAACGGGAAAATGACACGTATTGACGTAAACAAGTTTGTATGGCGTTGTGCCAAGAGGTGTCTTAAAACCCGTTCTTAAAGCCCATAGGACATCGGGGAGCTTTTGTGACCAATATTTCTGACTTTTGTTTGTCACTTTTTCCAATATGGCTTTGACTTGGCGTCTGGAGACCACCATTTGCCCACTTGTTTGTGGATGGTAGGCTAGGGCAGTCTTGTGCCGCACTCCATGAGACTCCATCAATTCTTTGAATGTGTTCTTCTGGAAGTGAGAGCCACCGTCACTTATCACCACTCGTGGGGTTCCAAACTTAGGAAAGATGGTACCCTTGAATAATTTTATTACTACCTTGGAATCGTTATTTGATTATGTAACCGCTTCAATCCATTTTGAAACATAATCGATGGCCACTAAGATATATTCATTCCCGCATGAGTTAGGAAAAGGACCCATGTAGTCGATTCCCCAACAATCGTATAGTTCAATTTCAAGGATGCTGGTAAGTGGCATTTCATTCCTTTTGCCAATGTTTCCCGTTTGTTGGCAAGCAACACACGATTTCACTAAATAATGAATGTCTTTGAACATGGAGGACCAATAACAACCGCTTTGTAGCACCTTGGCAATTGTTCGTGAAGTAGCCAAGTGTCCATCATAGGCCGCGTTGTGGAGCCTATCAACGATTTCCATTCCCTCTTCTCTTGATACACATATCCTAAACATCCCATCCCCACAGTTTCGGAACAAGTGGGGATCGTCCCAAAAATATCGCTTGGCATCATGTTTTAACTTTCTCCTTTCTCTTGGATCGAGCTCCTCCAGAATAAACCCACTAACCACATAGTTTTCCAAGTCCGCAAACCATGGTACTTGGATGCTCACTTCCATAAGACTATATTCTCTTAACCACTCATTAATTGGGCCACTCTCATCTTGAACCCCATGATCATCAATTGTAAGTCGTGACAAATGATCGGCCACGACATTCTCGGACCCCGCCTTGTCTCTAATCTCGAGATCAAACTCTTGGAGTAGAAGGACCCATCTTAAAAGTCGTGGATTCACATATTTCTTCACCATTAGTTGTCTCAAGGAGGTGTGGTCGGTGTAAATCACTACCTTGGACCCAACTAGATATGGCCGGAATTTATCAATAACATGAACTATAGCAAGCATCTCCTTCTTGGTGGTTGAGTAGTTGAATTGAGCTTGATCAAGTGTCTTGCTAGAGTAGTAAATCACATGATGCTTCTTGTCAATATTTTGCCAAGGACCACTCCCACGGCATAGTCCGAAACATAACACATGACTTCAAATGGAAGGCTCAAATCCGGTGCTCGGATGATGGGAGCTGTCACTAGATCTTGCTTCAACCTAAGTAAGGACTCAAGGCAAAGTTCATTAAATTCAAAGGGGACATCCTTGAGGAGAAGTGAAGTTAACGGTTTTGCTATCTTGAAAAAATCCTTAATAAACCGCTTATAAAAGCCGAAGTGGCCAAGAAAGCTTCTCACTCCTCTCACATTTGAAGGAGGTGACAAGTTCTCTATAACCGCCACTTTAGCACCGTCAACTTTTATTCCCCTCTTGGATATGATGTGACTGAGCACAATTCCTTCCTCCACCATGAAATGACACTTTCCCAATTGAGGACCAAACTGTGGTCTTCACATCTCCTCAAAACATTAGACAAATTGACTAAACAATGATCAAATGAGTCCCCATGGACACTAAGGTCATCCATGAAGACTTCCATGCTCTTTTCAAGGAAATCGGCAAACATAGCCATCATGCACCTTTGGAAGGTGTCGGGTGCATAGCACAACCCGAATGACATGCACCGATTAGCATAAACACCGATGGGGAATGTGAAAGTTGTTTTATCTTGGTCTTTCGGGTGGATAGGGATTTGGAAAAACCCGGAATACCCGTCAAGAAAGCAATAATAAGCATGCCCCGCAAGCCTTTCAAGCATTTGATCGATAAAGGGGGTTGGTAAGTGTTCTTTGAGGGTGGCGGAGTTTAGTTTTCGGTAATTAATGCACATACGCCACCAGGTCACCGGACGAGTAGGCACGTGAGTCCCATCTTCTTGCTCCAAAATCGTCACCCTCCTTTCTTGGGGACCACATGGACGAGACTCACCCACTTACTATCGGTGATTTGGTAGATTAACCTCGCTTCAAGCAATTTTAAAACTTCATTTTTCACAACTTCGGCCATCTTCGGGTTTAATCTCCTTTAACCCTCAACTTTAGGTTGACTCTGTTGGAGTGAGTGTCCTCAACAATAGTGCAATCACGATGACGGTTTAAATATCGTTATTATAAACTCAAT
>VHZZ01028744.1:8052-24495 GCA_009801015.1 Silene noctiflora
TCAAAGATTATGATCAAAGAATCTGCCCCATTCTTTTTTTGTTGGTAACATAGTAATGGTTGTTACAGGGTTAGAGTAAAAGTGGATGCGAGTTTTAATTAGAACTTTAATGTCTGCTATGGTTGGATCACTTATGGCCCGAATGGGGAAACTATTTTTGAAGGTGGCTCCAAGGTTAGATCTGAAGCTGTTATTCAGGCGGAGACTTTGGTCATCAAATAGGTTCTTAAGTGGGCACTATCGCTCGGGTTACCATCATCTGGATGTTTCTTCGTACTGCCTACAACTATTGTTTCAAATTTTTTGCTACGCACAGGGGCACCACCTTACTACCGAAGTCATTGCGGATATCCACTCTCTTAGTGTTCTTTTCCATTGCATTTCTTTTAGTTTATTTCTCGTAATTTAAATAGAGTTGCTCATAACATAGCTAGAAGGAATATGAGCTTGTATTGTGGAATTTTAACTGCAAAAAAAGAGTATTTCACCCAATAATAACCTTTAACGAACCGACATAATTAAGCTATCACTCGATGACCTCACAAAAAATGTAACTGACTGACTGAATCCGTATGAAGATGACAAAACATGAAACTAATAGGAATCCATAGTTGGACCTTCTAAACGGGTCAATTACGTCGGGTTTGGGTCGAGCCAATTTGGGGTATGGGTTGTTCGGATTTAAAAAATTTATATCGGGTCATTTCAAGTTCAGGTCATTTTCAGGTGAATTGTTTTTAATTTGAGGATAAGTTACTTTGTGATAATAAACATTTGCTTGTTTCGAATGTGGTTAGTTTTGAGAGGTCTAACCAGGACCCAACTCATAATTTCTAACTCTAGTTTTGAGAGTAAATAAAATAAAGTGATAGATAGGCCACAAGGAGTCGAGTTGTCTCGAAACGAACCCCTAGAAGCTAGTTTAAGACCTTATTTCAGTTTAAATGGTAGTCCTTATCCCCAATTTATCTTTTTGTTTTTCCGTTGGCTGTAAATTCTTTTATCAACCATGAGGAAGAAGCTTGATACACGTTTCCCAGCTGTAAGTTTTTTAATTTACCTTATTATTTCCATTGTTCTTTACTGATTTATCTGAGTTAAACTTTTTTTTACCAGATCTATGCTCTATTTGTGGAAAATATGATCTGGGTATTTTGTATTGTCCAATTAATTATGTCTGAAGTGATTCATTTGAGCTTTTAGGGTTTCGATTATTGGTGGAAGAAATCATGTTTTTTTTTGGATTTATTGTGGATGATATATTGATATTGAAGAAATCACAGAGATTAAGGGGATTTCCAGATCTGGGGTTGACTTTTTTCAGTTAGAGTATGACATTATGAGATCTCTTGATTAATTACATGATTACCTGATTATGTATGGTGATGTTCCTATCTTTTGATAGTTTGTATTGAAGCAATCGGAGAGATCATTTGATCCTGAGGTTTGGATTATATAGGTTTGTAGATTAGTCAGTTGGAGATCGATATGAAAAATATGTTCACATCTTTAGAATAGCTTCATATCGATCTTAACCCTTATCGTTAAAAGAATGGTTCAACTGTTTATCATTGAATCAGCTGGAGAGCCAAAAGTTGTGAGGCATGGGTGAAAACTTGGTAATTAGATTATGTTGAAAACCTGCCGAGGGTATATGTATACTGTATCGTTGCTTTTGGTGATCTTGATTTCTTGTGTTTTTATTTTGGTCATGGGTGTTTTAAGTTACATACTAATATCTATCGTTAACTGGCTGAAGGATCTTCATGCTTCATGATTTTCTGTTTAGATTTTAAAGTTATTATACTCTTATATGATCTCTGGGAGTTGAAAGTGGCTCTATCCAATGATATTCTTTGATGTCATTTTAACAGCTTCTTTTTAACTTGTGGACAGGCTCGAATAAAAAAGATTATGCAAGCCGATGAAGATGTTGGGAAGATAGCTATGGCTGTTCCAGTTCTAGTTTGTGAGTACCTTCAAGATTAGATTAAGGCTTAAACTTTCTAGACAAGTAGTCAATTTTCCTTTCATCTGACAATGAAATCTTATCCATGTAGCTAAAGCTTTGGAACTATTTCTGCAAGACCTATGTGATCGTACATATGACATAACCCTTCAGAGAGGAGCTAAGACAATGAATTCCCTTCATTTGTGAGTAAAAGATTCCCATTCTTTTTTTCTTTTGTTAGAGTCAGGCAGGTGGTTCTTTTATTGTGTTGGATTTTGTATCTGCAAATCCTTGCATAGATTGTGAATCTGTATTCCTTTCACGTTTCCTGGATTCTGGAAATCAATCTAACAACCTTCTTGGTTATATTTGCATACATTGCCTTTTTAAGAAGATCATTCAACAAAGATATTATCTAGTAGTTCAAACTGTTGCGATAATGTAGAATTTCTTTCCACTTTAGTACCTTGTAAGAATTGTCAATCTTGGTTTGTAGTTTTGCCGAATATTGACAGTAACGAGTCTTGGATGATGAACCAGAAAGCATTTGAGATTTGTGACTTCAGTTGGTAAATTAAATGTCTCAATTGAGTGAAATTTCTAGCTTAGTTTGTGTTGTTTGACTTGCTGACTGTAGCCATTTTGGGTAGACTCCCTCTCAATGTTTTGCTGTTTGTGAGCGTTTGATTGTACAAGCCTTTGTACTAAGCTCTTCATTTGGCCTTCTCTTCATTCATATGTGTTGGTTCTCCGTCCGCTTAAGTATAATAAATGAATGTAGTCCTTCGTTTGGTGGATCATTGCCAAAGCTCATTAGTGTCCGAGGTAAAAAGAGGTTTTTATTGTTTGCAGCCTCACAGGATACCACCATCCTGTCATAGTTTGGGGTAATACATAGAGCCAGATTATCTTTGACTGTTCATACATCCGTGCCTTGGCAATTATTTAAAGGCAGTTGTGTTTGTTATGTCCTTTTGCTTGTGAGGAGTCATTAGAACAGCTTTCTTTGCAGTCCTGTTTGCCATACGCTCTTGCCTGATCTTACTTTTCCATTGATGAGCCCATTGATCCAATTGTCAGGTGACTATGTTTAGGTTGTTAAGCTTATAGGCTTATAATAAGTTTTCTTCCTTTTCAAAAACGCAGAAAACATTGCATACACAGCGTCAGTATGTTTGACTTTCTGAAGGATATTGTAAGCAAGGTTCCTGATTATGGTCATTCTGATGCTAGTGGAGAAAATCATGCTGCTATTAAACGAAGGTTAGTACAATTTATGGTTCTTAGCTTATTTTTTTAATATAATTCTATATCCTTTTGGCCATGCCTCTGGCAGCTCTGGTTTCACAATAATCTGTAAAATTAATTGTTGAAAATGTTTTGTGATATGCCAGAAAATCTGCCATTGAAGATCATCATGACAGTGATGAAGAGTCAAAGAAAAGCCGAATGGTAGGATGTTTGGATATCTTAATTACCGTATTCTAACCCCAATTTTATTTAACCCCTGATACTTGAATAACTTGTCTGCATTCTGCAATGTGAAATAAATATCTTTGTACGATATTATCTATCTTACTCATCACTCACCCCACATGGAAAATCTCAGTTCTCAAGTCACAATTGTTGGCAACTTCGGCAGTAGGAGTGTATTTGGTTTGTGGGGAGGACAGTGTAGTTTCCTGAAAATTGGTTTTCCTTATTTCTCTTTGTTGTTTAAGGGGAAATTTGAGTGGAAACTGGAGTTCTTCCCCTGGTTAACCTATTCGAAAACATGGATGGCCAATTGTCTCCTCCTTTCTCTTCATTTTCTCTATACAACTAAAGAATTCAATTTGGGATGTCTATTTTTTAGTCAACGATATTTTTCCTTAAATATAAATCTCAAAATATTTGCATAAACCAACCTGAGCCTCAATCTCAAGAAGAGGATACGGGTGAACTACTACGGTTTTATTTTGCAGTCTGATTACTACTCCGTATAGTTTTATGGTTTGTCCTCTCTACTCCATAAAAGTCTAGTGGCATAAGAGGTAGTCTACCAAGTGTGTTAGTAGTCTTCCATGATCAGATTTCTTTTTTCAGATGAACTCTTCTAGAGACTCTGAATCTTTGCACAAGTCTGTTTGTTAAACCTTGTTTTGTGCTAAGTTGGGTTTAACCGTTCTTCTAACAATGTGTGATTTCTAGTTTTCTGTAACATTTTCTTTATGTATTCTCGCATTTTCTTTGGGGTTGTTTAATGGCTCTCCTTAAACTATGTGCAGCAGGAAGTGACTAATGCCTGCAGCACTGGTAGGGGAAGAGGAAGGGGCCGTGGAAGAGGCCGAGGCCGAGGAAGGCCGCCATTGGAACGGGAGCTCCCCCCACACCATGACATGGAATCCGAACCGTCCACATCATTTGAACCAAGCCACAAGCCGGCACCTATCCAGGTGCCTGCAATAGATAATGACGACCCCGCTGACCCCGATAAGGACCTGATGAAAGAGAGCCCAGTTGTCGGCGATGCTAGTGCCTTGGCTAGTCGGAAGTTCGACTTGAATGCAGAAGTGGCTGAGAACCAGGATATAGCGGGCCCCACAACTGCAGAGCCAACCGAGAATGCTGAGGTGACTGCACCGCCACCTTGTGAGACCAAGAACGAGGAGTTGGTCTCAGAAGTCGACGGAATGGCTATTGACCCACATGAAATTGCGCAATTTAACTCAAGATTAGAAGATGAAGAAGACTACGATGAAGAGTAGATGACCCAAGATCTGTTGGAGAAGTTAGGAGAAAGTGTAAATGATGAAAATGGACCGAGTCTTTAGGGTAGAGAGTTAAAAACATTAGTCGTTAGTTCTTTGCTGAAGATGTATAATCAATGTCCTTTAGGCAAGTAGTAGTAAGTACCATTATTCATCATTTATGTTTGATTTCTTTTTGGGGAGTTTAACATTGTCGTGTTACAAATTCCCTTCACTTTCTTTTGATGTCATGAGGTCTATTTTATATTATGGAGTATATCATAATAGAGGCGGCAATTGGGTTGCTTGGGTTGGGTTTGATCTTATTGAGTCATGCCGGGTCCGGGTGATGACTACGTCTGGGTCCCTAACGGGTCTGGTTAGATGGGTCAACTCTTCGCTCGGGTCATTTAGATAGATCTGTCGGGTCGAGTTGGGTTTGGATCATGGGTCGGGTTATCGAGTCTGCTCAATATCAGGCTCATTTCCGATTCGGGAAATTATGATAATTTGTAGGATCTAAACGGGTTTGGGTCGGGTTTTATTTAGGTTGGTTGGGCCTTGCTTGGTTTGGCTCATCAGTTTTTTCCGAATTATTTTACCATTGAGTTGAGTTATGGTCACTATGCAGCGAAGTTAGAAGGTTAATTAATTTTAGCTACTCTATAATAGTCGTTCATAATGTCGGTTTATTTTAGTCTTTTACCGCCTCAACTTTTTGTTTATGTCGGGGTTATATTCGAGTTAATGCCCGGTTATCTTTCGGATTAGGGCAACTGTTGGGTTAGCTTTCGAGTCAATTTCCGATCTTTCGGGTCGAATCAACTGTCGAGTTGGGTGGGGTCAAAGCATGTATCGGGTCAATTCGGGTTACGAGCCATCTCGGGTCGGGTTGGGCTCAGTTTTGGATCGGCCTTAATCCGATTAGGTATGGATTACGGGTTATAATCGGATCGATTTCGGGTTGCAACATTTTCGGTTGAGTTTGCTCAGGTCTTGCCAACTTTAATTATACAGAAATCTCCTACCGCATGAGAAATGAGACATCTGCCAAAAGGAGATTGAAAATTCTGAAGTTTGATTTATTCATTCACATGTCATGTTCAATCTCCTCATCATAGTTTAATACATTCATAAGTCAAACTTTCCAAACATTATTTCATTGAATTCTTCAGGTTATGTCCTATGACTTCACAGTCTCTGACTTCCATCTTTGTTTCTCTCAAAATCATATCCCATTTGAGTTCAAAGCATCCATAAATTCTTTGCTTTTATTGCAGTCACCATTATCAAATTTATCCAGCTATGTTACTCGCACTTTGTCGCTACGTTTACTTCTCCATATATATACCGAAAAAGTGCACACAAGTTGTTATAGTTATTCGGAAAAATGTTTTCAATAAATATGGACACATCAAAAAGTTCGGTAACAAAAAAATGTCCTCTCTTCGTAAACCTTGGACACATTTTTTGTGAGCTTAATATAAATATTGCCTTTTCTTTTTTTTTTTTTCTTTTTTTTTTTTTTTTCCTCTCAAATAACTTGGGATAATTTGTACTACTAAAAAAAAATTTGATTTTCTCTTCGATTTTTTCCTAAATTATTTAGTACACTCCAGATTTTAGTTCTACCCTTGTATACAAACACTCGGGCAACCTAGGCGTAGCAAAAGCTTCTAATGGAGTATGCATTTGCGCCAAAAACCCGAGTTTCTCATTCATATCTATATCTTCTGACATTAATCCGTCGGCAGGAGCCCAATTAAAATGATGAAGTAAATGGCCCAATATAGATGTTACCAAATTAAACCCTAGCTGGGCTCCCGGGCACGCCCGTCTACCGGATCCGAATGGTAGGAGTCTAAAATCATGTCCTTTCAAATCTACATCCTCCTCCATAAATCGTTCAGGTCGAAATTCTAATGGGTTTTTCCAAATAGACGGGTCACGGGCAATTCCCCGAACATTTAGAAGTACATTTGAGCCAGTCGGGATGTCATAACCCCCAATTTTGACATGGGTGTGGGCCTTGTGAGGTAGAAGAAAGGGAGTTGGAGGATGGAGCCTTAGTGCTTCCTTCACTATACACCTTAGGTAGGGTAAGTTTGCATAATCCCATTCAGTCATAATTCGATCCGACCCTATAACTCGGTCCAGCTCGTCTTGTGCCTTCTTTTGAAGTCTTGAGTTCTTGATTAACTCTGCTAAAGCCCACTCAACTGAAGCAACTATTGTGTCCATGCCCATCACAATCATGTCCTGTAAATATGTTTAGCATTGTTAAGGATCGATTCGGAGAGTTATTCCATATACGAGTCAAAAAAGTGACTGTGGCAAATGACATACTTAAACCAGTACTTACAAAATATAGCTTGACCTGACTCGACTCAAAAGAGTTGACTCGCTAAAACCTGAACCCAATATGACATGACCAGCCTTGACCCGACACAAATCCTAAACCACTGCTAGGTCCAACTAAAACACAGGCAGGCAGTACTGTTATAATGAATGATTGAAATTGATCATACCCAAAGAAGGCCAACAATTATATCATCACCGAGATCATACAAGTCTTGTATGGTGAGCAGGGCATGTACTAAATGTTGATTAACTGTTTCGTCTTCTCCGTTCTTTTGTAGTGTGTGACGGTACTCCTCAATTATCTGCTTGATAAGCTTATCCCTCAAACTTATGTGCTTGGTTGACACCTTTGTGTCGAAAGGGAGAAGCCATTGCAACCATGACTTGTGCTCCATGATGAGCCCAAAGTCGTCCAGTTTGAGTCCATTTGCTAATATGCCCTTCAATTTTAGACCTTGCTCATCAATAACACCTTCCTCATTCTCAAACCTTTTCCCAAAAGTGAGTCTTGTGATGTTATTGAATGTTACTCGATCCAAGTATTTCTTCATTAATAGGCTTTTACCCTCATTTTCTGTAACAACATGTAATTCCAGGCGCAACATTGTAGTTAAAGATTATAATAAACGTCTTGAAAATTAGTTGTTATGTTGCCTTTATAATTACGCAATGAACGATTTTAACTCGCTAGTAGCTACGACCATCATCCCGATATTTAGTGTGTGGTTTACAGAAATGAAATTGAAGCAATCACATTAGATACACATATCATAATTCGTAATATGCCAAAAGTGTCGTAGCATCATCACTCATCAGTCAATTGTTCTAGTTAAATCAAATCGTATGCGATTCTAGTTCTACGTTGAGCCAGATTAGATTAAACTTAGATCATGGGCACATAGCTTAATCGTAGTACATTTGTACTCAATAATCAATATGTCTTGTTACCGTACACCCTAAACAATGATAATGCTTATATATACTTTATTTGGATTTTTCTTACCCAGGCATCCCTAAGAATTCATCGTCTAATATCGTTGTCAACGATCACTCATTTAATGATTTAAAACTTAATATTCAAAAATTAAACAGAAAACCAACCTGGATTAGTGCAATCAACGAAAATAGAGCCAATCATAGAAATAACCTCATCTTCTCTAATGTGTCTAAGAGCTTCAAGTCTTTTAGAAGAGAAAAGTTCAAGGTTACATATATGTTTTAGCTTAACAAAATGAGGCCCATAATTATCCCATACAAGACCACCCTTCCCATTTTTGCTTCTACATCTATCTGCCAACTCTTGATCATTTTCCTTGAACACTTCCCTAGCTAACTCCGAGTTTGATACAATCACGTTCAAACTCGAACCAAACCAAACTGAAACTATGGGTCCATAGTCTTTGACCCATTCTAGGAAGTAATGTGATTTATCCGGCTTACTTCCGCAGAGAGTACCGATGATTGGCCACGGTCGTGGTCCCGGTGGTAGCTTAGTTTTGAGCTTCTTGAACAATTTGTATGCAAGAAATATTGAAAGAAAAGAGAGGAAATATTGGTAGATGGGATCCATTAAATTTGTTGGAGTAAGAGTTGTATGGAATGACTAAAATTTTGATATAAAGAACAAAGACGTGGGAGCAAAATGGGTTGGTGATGGATTATTAGTATTGTTATTCTTCCGTGTATATATGTAATGTTCTTAGTCCGTTCATTAGATTCCATATATTTCATTAAAATGCAACTCACAAATATTTAACAAACATAGGGAATCAAAATGAACCAAGGAAGTATATATATTTATATTGTTGAATGTTCTTGAGTTGGTAGGTCTTTGATATCTATATTGAGTTTTGTTCTCTTATTGCACGATCATGTAGGGAAGTGGTAGACCAGTTTCCAGAGTCATGTTTTTGCCTCATTCGCCATATCAATCAAACAATTTTAAAACAAGACAAAGCAGCCTGCAAATTAAAGATGACACCAAGACTATTTATACAAAACGTCTGCCTATAAAAATATGGAGTATTATTTGTATAATTGTATTTATATAATAAAAAATGAGATGCGTCAATCGATCGTACTTAAAAGTAAATAAAGTAGTTTGCAGGAACAGTGTGGGGAATGTAGAGTGGGCTGTGGCGGTGCAGGTGGAGGAAGTGTATGCTCCAGCAATGGCGGTTTTGCGAGGGGTTCAAGAAGCTAAGCAAGCTGGCGCAAGGGTAGTGGTTGTTGAAAGCGACGGTAGCAACATCGTTGAAGATTTAAAGCTTCGTAAGCAGGGACGCAGCGATATTTGTTTGGTTTACCAAGACATTTTCTCTTTATGTAGGTCGTTTGATGACATTTCTTTTGTTTTTACGAGTAGGAACAATAATAGACTAGCATGAGCTAGCTCGAGCATCCCCATGGTTTGTTGGGCGTAGGTGCTGGAGTGACTCGATACCGGATTTTTTAGCTTGTATTGCTGCGTCTGATTTAAGGAATTAACCCCCTTGCGGGCTTTCAAAAAAAAAAAAAAAAAGTAAAAAAAGTAGTTTGTAAGATGGCTTTACAATTAACTAACTTTAAAACACATTCTAACTTAAATGGCTACAAAACGGTAACTCGTAACCACCTTGTTGGATTTGTGCCTTGATTTTGTTAGTCGCCGCTTCGAACAACTATTACGGCAGTCTCGCAAAGAGAGGGAGTAGACTATAGTGAGATTTTCTCACCAGTGGTTAGACACACTTCCATCAGGCTGTTACTAGCAATAGTTGCACATCAGGATCTGGAGCTTGAACAACTACATGTTAAAACAACTTTCTTACATGGAGAGCTGGAAGCTAAGAAGAGATATACATGACTCAGCCAGAGGGTTTTTAGGTCCCCGAAAAAGAAGACTACATTTGCATGCTGAAAAAGTCCTTATATGAGTGTTTTGATATATTTTACTAACTAGGTTAATTTAGTGTCAAAGTAGTCTTAAGTGCTAATCGTCTTGTTGTACTTGCGAGATTATGTTATGCATGCCATAGTACGTAAATAAAAGAGATTAAATCAAGGTATTTGGTGACGCGGAAAACCCAATGTGGGAAACGACCGCGGGAAGAAGACTGTATCCTTCCAAGATGTTCACTAGCAAGATTAATGAATATTAGTACAATGGAGACAAGACGGCTATTTGCTAGTGTACGAGGTATAGGGTTGTTCTTTGATGTATGTCTGCCTGAATCTCTTTCCCTTCCTTGCCCCATCTTATATAACGCTTAAACCCCAACTAGGTTTAACTTTGCTTGCTTCTCAAGTCTAAATCCTTCGACGTTTGGGCCGATCCCTCCTTCGTGTTGCACATAGCCCACAAACTCATCTCCTTTACTCGCACGGCAGATGGATCTTCCGTCCTTCAGCCCACATTCCCCTACCCGACCTCATATATCTCCTCCTAGCCCAATACGCAAAATAGGGCCCAAACAGTTTGCCCCTAATTTCTTGTGAGGTACGCATCGAAGTGACGAGCGGGAAATTAACTGACGAATATGCGCAGTCTTTTTGCGTAACTTCCTATGCACTCACCATTACCCAACTACTTCCCTATTAGTCCTCACATTTCCCCACGCCGCCCTTATTTACCTCTCCTTCCAACCATCTCTCTCTCTCTCTCGCTCTCTTCTATTATTTCAAAAACCCTTCACTCTTAAACCCTTCGTCTCCCTTCCCTCTTACTCATCTTCGGATTCCGCCATTTTCTCCAATACTTCCGTCCATCTTCTCAGGTAACTCGTCTTTTCAACCTGTCCTCTTTTAATTTCTCAGTCATGGGTAGAACACGGCAAGCCTCTTCATCTTCTGCCCCTATTAATCTTGAACCCGACGAATTTTTCCCCTCCCAAAATTTGCTAAAGCACCCCCACAACTGCGAATTCTCGCTCTCCCTGGAAGACATTCCCAGAATCAAGGAATGTGTGGGTCTTGGCGATGAGGTGACTGTTCACATCCCTGCCCCAGGCCAGAAAGCTGATGGTTTTAGGGAGGGGTGTATTTGCATGTACCTTTACCCCTTTAAGTATGGTCTTCGCTTTTCCTTACACGAGATGGTTTAGGAATTTCTTTACACAAATCATTTCCCTATGGCCCAAATCTCTCCTTACGCGTGGAGGATACCCCTGTCCGTCGATGCCATCAACCACCTGATGGATACCGACATAAATGTCGGGGACTTGGCCCAAAAATTTGAAATCCGCTCTCTGGGTAAAGGTCAGTATTCCTACTGCTCCATGGGTGGCGGTGAAGATTTCCTGAAGCTGATGTCAAAGTCAAAGGACGAACGGTGGTTTGAAGAGTTATTTTTTGTCAAGAAAGACTCCATACCCTGCCCTGCTGAATACGTCTTTGAGACTTGGATCCTGACCAAGAGTAAGATGCTCTCTTGGTGTCTTTCTTCTTTCAGTCTCACCCTCTTACCTTTTGTTTGCGTGCAGGTCTCCGCAATCTCGAAGCCTCCGAGGACGCTGCCCTATCCCTCAGGAAGTTGTACTATCTTTCCGTAGACAGAAGAAATTTCCCTGACCTGCTGCCCGACTACTCCCCTGCTACTTCGTCGAATCCTCAACAATCATCTCTTATTATGTCCTCTAGTAAGTCCTTGTCTTGACTTTGATTCTAGTGCATGTTGTAGTTTCTGGGTTCCTGATGCTTTTTGGTGCCTGATTAGTAGGAAGCATCAGGAACGATCCCTTTGAAGCCATCCTCAAGGCTGGCAAGAAGAAGCTGTGAAGATAGTCATGGACTAAGCCTCGGTTTATTTGTTGTTTTTATAAGTATTTCGTTTTGGGGACCTAGCCCTATATGGCATAGGTTTTGTAAAAATTTTCAAACATTTTGGTTTGCTTCTTCTGCTTGAGGGCAGGTTAACTTTTGAACACTACCAAGTCTGTCCAGGTGGCAGATTTGTATTTGAAATGATGTTGCGTCTTGCTTAGCTTTGCAGGATTTTGTCTTATGTACTAATTATGCTGAGACGTTTGTTGTGCACGCCCAAGGGGCAGATTGAGACCTTGGATGATATCGCGTCTGCCCGGGGGCAGATTTAGACTTGGTTGGTGTCGTGTCTACCCAAGGGGCCGATTTAGACTTAGTTGGTGTCGTGTCTACCTAGGGGGCATATTTAGACTTAGTTGGTGTCGTGTCTACCCAAGGGGTAGATTTAGACTTGGGTTGGTATCATGTCTACCCAGGGGGCGGATTTAGACTTTTCAGTGATGTCGTGTCTTTCTATAAAGCAGATTTAGGCTGACTAATTAACCTTGTTCATGACGCAAGGTGTGTTCATCATATTTTAAGCCAACAAAGGCATACCTTAGGTAAGTTTATCGTCGTTCTAGGACCATCAGAATGCATGCATGCAATGGGGCCCTGATTGTATCGAGTACTCGATGTTGGTAGCTACCTTGGGGGTGTTATCAGGGGTAGCTGCGTGAGCTTTGAGTTGCGGCCAAGCGCTAAGCTCCCTTTCGTGTCCACCCGCCTGGTGAGGGTTCCTAATCCAGGATTTAGGTTGAGCATGTTAGAGTGTCGTGTGCCTTGTCACCCAACATTCAGGAGTAAATCCTGTTTGCACCACACCTTATAGGTGGCGGAAACTAGAGCTCGGAGTCTTTCTTATGTACCTGCACCCCGTTTTTTTTTTCTTTTTTTTTTTGGGAGTTTCGGAATACTGAAATGTAACACCCCATACTCCGAGGCACCTTACCAAGGACTACCTACGAATATAAGGATGCTACCATCTCGGTTTCCCCGAGGCAGTGAACATCATAGAAAGCCATAATGAAACATTAAATAAATATAATTTAAGCGATTACAAAATCCTCCATAAAACGGAGTACAAAATCCAAACCAAAACAAAATTGATAACTAAACAAAGTCTGCTGAAGCTACAAAAACTCATGAAGACTCCACCTAGCTAACCCCGCCGCATAGTCAATAACCGTCATGGTCAATACCTGTTAAGCCAACTTCTCACCATCCCCGAATGGATCACCATAGTTTTTAAAACAATAACGGGGTCAATCAACTGAACAACTACATAAAGTAAACAATGTAAACATATCAAACAAGCCACCACATTATTACCACCACCATCAACACACCACACATCAAGTAACTGACTACACACCGAAGTGTGTAGCCCTGCCAGTGGAGGACCGCAGTGTAACACCCCCATTTATCCAAGAGCTTGTACTAGGACTTCCCAGATAAATAAGAGTGTTACCATCTCGGAATAACCGAGGTAGTAGATAATCAAAGGGAAAGAACCACAATACTTTAATTAAATCATAAATTTTGTTACAACATAAATTCTCATAGAACTAAAAACAGCGGAAATAAAATTACAACTGAAGACTTCTAATTATGTGATCTATTTCTAAGTCGGTTGATAAATGCTTAATTTACACATTTTAATCCCTTACATTAGCTCTAGTTTTCATGTCATTTAGCAATTATCATAGCGTTTTTGAGCTAATATTGTTATTCTAGTTGCATTTGCTTGTTTCAACATGTTTTGTAGGTATTTAAGCTTTTAAGAGCTAAAATCTACTAAATATGTAAGCTAGAGTACAAGGCTAAGTCAAGAAGCAAGTTTGGACTAAGTGTAGTATTTTGTATGGGTTTTTGCATGAAGATTTGTTGGATTAATGTGGAAATGCAAATGAAGTCAAATGCAAAGTCAAGCCCAAGAATTGAAGTCCAAAATGAAGTGAAAAAGCTTAGGATTCCAAGATCTTAAAATGCTAGGGTTGAAGGTCACTAATCGGGTGATTAATTGTGTATTAATCCGCAAGCATAAGATTCCTTAGCATTTAAGTGAGGCATTAAGGAGTCCGGGCTAGAAAGCCACGACCCCGATCGGGGCCATAACCTTCTAAATCCAACCGTTTCAAGCCCCTTCTCCTATAAATAGGAGGCCTCGTCCAAGCATCTATCACCACTCTCTACACATATTCTTATATATTATTCTCTCTAAATAATAGTTGTAACACCTGCAATTTTTATTTACGTTCTTAAAAGTAATTTAATAATTTAATTAAAGCAAAATATATTCAAATCTTATTTTTGGGTAAAAATATATTTTGGCTGTAATATTTATATTAGTAATATTATGGTCCGTCTTAAATGTGTAGTAGCATTTGGACGTAAAATAAATAAATCCCGACTCAAGTTTAGTATGCTTGGGCCTAAATTGGTTTAAAGCCCATAAAACCCTCTTTTTCCACCTACTCCTCTAAAAACCCTCATTTCCTTCATCTTCTCTATTCTTTTCTCAGCATACTCATCAAATCCCTTCACCATTGTTGCCCCTCTTGAAATCCATCACTAAAATCCCCATACTTCTTCGTTTCTAATCCGTTTCGAGTGTCGTTCGCGCCATTCTCCTCCTCTCATCATCCCCCATCTTTCTAAGTAATAAAATGCTTGTCTCGAAGACGTCCAAAAATATGTCCCATCTCAATAGTCTCGAAATTTGTGTCTAACTCGTTCCCTTGTTGTTTAGGTGAAGATTTGGGAGAAGATAATTGCCTTATTGGGGATTTTCACGAAGATTAGGAAGCAAAAGGTAACGGTGATAGGTTACTCGGCGATACTTTGGAATTTTTGGTGTTTTCTTGTGATATGTTGATGTTTTATGTGATAAAGTTGGTTAATTTGCATATATAGTTGTATGCTTAGTTTTGTTTATGATTCTTGATGTTCTCTTGTATGAGTTAAGGTTAATTGATTTAATTTCATGTTTGACTTGTTTAAAATTGCTAACTTTCACATGTTTAGGAAGATATGCAAACAATTCATGATATATGAGCAATTAGAATCTTGTATGAATGTCATATGTTGGATGTTGGGTAAATTGGATGCTGGAAATTACGTGTTTTACGTGTTTGAACATGCTRAAAATCCGTATGAAAATCATATTACATGTAAAAATGCTGAAATCCGTCTACAGATGTTCCCAGCCGGTGGACCGTCTGCCGGTCTGCCAGCCGGCTGGAAACCTTTTGTAAGTTTTGGTTAATTTTCAAGTGCCAGGTATGTCCATCCGGTGGACCGGCTGCCGGTCCAGCTGCCGGCTGGGAGGTTTTTGTCTCTAAACTGCAAATTTTTATGTGGCTGTCTCCTCAGCCGGTGGACCGGCTGCCGGTCCACTGCCGGCTGGGCGTCCTCTGTGATTCTTTTTGGAAATTCCTAGTTTTGTCCCCGTGGCTCAGCCGGTTGGCCGGCGGCCGGTCACCTGGACCGGCCGGGAGCCTCTGTTTTATAATTTCACCTCTTTTGCTCATCGAATGATAAATATGGTTTGAGTTTATGGTTTGTTTACATTTCAACATAATTACATGATTTGTTTACGTTTCATCATGAGGTATGAATTGTGATCATATGTAATAATGACATGCCATATATAATGCATAGTTGAGTTATTTGATGCTCTGGTGATTTGAACCGTGTCCGTAAGGATTAATGTCGACCTACCTCTATTCATGGCTACTACCTTAGATATTCCGCCACACTCGTGCRGTACGGGCGAGTGGGGTACTCGATTCTCATGGATAAGTCGAGTCTTGGATGCGGAGTTATGTGCCGCATGTCGAATCGGGAGGGAGTACCTTCCGAGAGTCTGGATCCAGGTCTTAGATTAGGGTGTACCTAGCTAGTCATCCTACCAAGGGTTGTTTATGTCTAGGGTGTCTGAGATTTTGCATGGCGTGGTAGTTAAATAATCCTTTTCTTTAGGATCGCGTGTTCTCTATTTGTGGTGTCTCGGACACTTGTAGGGTTATGCGATGTGTCTCGGACATGTTTTAAAGGTAACCTCTGAGCCGGATGCCCGCATAATCATGGTTGCCTTGATCCTATCGAATACTAAAGGTGAGATGCAAGCCTTTCGTTGTGATATGATTGCCGGGATTGATGTTCCCATCTGTATTTATGGTGAGATGCAAGCCATAAGTACGCATGTGACGTTAGTAGCCACGTCCCGTGCTTATTTTCTAAAAGACTTTCAAAGTGATGGCTATGGTTTTCTCTCGCATGTACTATATGTTGGGCTCTTGATACCCATGTTTTGTAACAGCTATATTGACTTATGATAGTGATTCCATATGTGATGATTTGGTTGGATTATTATATGTGTATGTCCTATATGCCCTTTGATCTGTGTCGATTTCATATGTTTATCACAAGATATAGTACAGTGATCGTATCATATGTTTGATTTGACCATGATTATAATGTATGCTGTATATGTTTTTAACGTGCTTAATAATGTTCATTCCGATGTATCGTGGCTGGGAGAACCTTGAGTTACTCCCCACTGACTGTGGCATTCATGTTTTCATGAATGACAGGTACCGGTTGGTGATTACTTGGGGA
>VHZZ01028754.1:10232-25635 GCA_009801015.1 Silene noctiflora
TGAGAAATCAAGCTAATATAAGAGGTTAAAGTATATAAAATAATCACTTATCAATAGTTGAGTGATTTATCACAAAAATGTCCTTATACACAAAACCGAGTTATGAGTGGATCGTGAGAGTCCTAAAGTCAAAAGATCATGCAAGAGCCGAAAAATCTATTTGAAGTCAACCATGATACGCCGTCGTATAAATCTCATCCATGCTTTGCTTATCCTTATGCTCATGTTGTCTCGGGATTTGAATCATTAGTTGTTAGCTTATTTGGGATTTGCATTGATGGGATGATTTCTTGCTTGAGGACAAGTAAGGACTTAGCTTGGGGGAGTTTGATAAGTGCTTAGTTTATATATTTTTACCCCTCATTTTAGCTCTAGTTTTCATGTCATTTGGCGCTTATCATAGTGTTTTATGAGCTAATATGTGTATTCTAGTATATTTGCTTGTTTCAATATATTTTGTAGGTAATTAAGCTTTTAGGAGGTAAATTCTACTAAATATACAAAGCTAGATTACAAGGCTAAGTTAAGAAGCAAGATTGGACCAAGAAGGAAGATTTGCATGGGTTTTTGCATGAACATTTAGTGGATTAATATAAAAATACAAAATGAAGTCAATGTGCAAGTCAAGCCCAAAAACAAAGTCCAAATTGTGATGGAAAACTTTGGATGCTAAGGGAACATTGGATGCCAAATGAAGCTCTTAATCGGACGATTAATCAAGCATTTATCGCTAAGCATTGGATGCCATTTGAAATTAAGGATGGAATTAAGAGAAAATTTGATGGACATCACGTCCCCGATCGGAGTTGGGTGTCCCTGGTCGGGGTTAGGCCCCTTTATGTGCATCCGTTACTCCCTTGTTTCCCTATAAATACTAGGCCTCGTCTATCACTTTTGTACACCTCTCATACAACACTCCTTACACAACTCCTCATTCCTTACTTCACACATTTTCTTTATAATTCTCTCTAGATTCTAGAAGTTAGTTTAGTTTAGTGTAGATTTAGTTTAGATTAGTTTTGTTACATTTTAATCATTCAACATTTTCCATTCACAATTCCAATTCAAGTTTATTTATCTTTTGTTCTTCAAGTTCAAGTTCTACATTTCCTTATTGTTCTTCATTTCCGGTTATTTTATTTTCCATTTTATTTATGTTGTTTAATTTATAGTTCTTACATTATGTTTACATTTTCATTTAACATTTGCGTTTGTTATCATTTTCATATGAGTAGGTAGAATCTCTAGTCTAGGGATTAGGGAAGTCATGTTAAATTGATAATAAAATGAATTGTTAAATTGGTTAATTACTTATCATTTCTACACATGCTTGATTTGTAATGTTAATCTTAGTTTATTGATCACATTCTAGGATTAAATATGTTATACAATCTATAAGTCGAGAGGCACGGATTCGTATTAAAACTAGCATGTTGTAGTAGATCGACCTAACTCATAGTGAAAGTTTGTTAGGACCCAATTTAAGGCCGATGATAAAAGTGAAAGCTGGGCGTCGTTAGGCCTAGATGATAATTTGTGTCTACTAGTTTAACATCTATTTAAATATCAATTTGCATGTATGAACCGAACTTCCTAAACGACTTTTATTTTATTGTTGGCTTTTATATTTTTACTTTGCATTTACCAATCAATCAAACAACCCCCATAACTTGTGACTAACCAAGGTAAAATTCTAATCATCACAACTAATTAGCAACCACCGCTCTCCGTGAATTCGACCTCTAAATACTACATTAATTTGTTGTACTTAGGGAATTTATTTTTGATAGGTGTGCGACCACTCTTCACAAGTATAAAATATTGACTATGATTAACTAAATATTACTTTTAGTTAAATATTTTATATGTTCTCATTTAAATACTTTGAAGTCAAACCTCAAAATTAATATTTGGAAAAGTTACAATCTATTTTATTTACAAGTAAACTCTTAAACATCATTATATATAGTTGTTTAAAAAAAACAAAAGATGCAAATTTCTTATAGATAAGTTTTGACACATTGTACATGCAAGACACAATCAAAACATTTGAATAAGCTGAGTTTGGACCCTAAATGTTTAATATATAAATATCACACGTTATACTTAAAAAGTTAAAAATTGTATAAAATAATATTCACGTCATTTTGAACAAATATTAATAGATTTGGAAAAAAACGTATCATGAAATGATATAATTTGAGAACTTAATGTTGATTGTTGCATTATTTGAACAAATTTTATTTTAATTAATATGGTATTTAATCGATCACAAATTTATTTATAAAACGTTGATCATGCATAATCAATTATCCACTTATTAGTTTTAATTAAAATTGTATGTATTTTATTTTAAAATATTGAAGTTAAACCTAGAAAAATTAAATTTGAGAAAAAATAATTTTTTAAAATTTATTTATAAATAAAAATATTAAAGGTCATATCTAACTTATATTTTTTTCTTCAATCATAATAATAAAATTATAAAACAGACCTAAAGCGCACGGAACCAAATGAAATACAAATTCCCCCTATAAAAACCGCCCAAAACTTAAACGGTCACTTTCTTACAAAACTCTATCTTAAGACCGTCCTCATATGGGAAGACCGACTTATGATCTCCCCTCCTCAACACCCACCACAACAACAACCACCACCACCGTCACCACCGTAATAACCCGACTTAAACGCGAAGAATTCCGAAGAACCAAACACGATACCTCCTTCTCCAAATGGCGAATACTCATCGGCCCATCCGACTGGGAGAATTATCAGGCCCAAAAGGATGGCGCCGAGAGGTACCGAGTATCCAATTTGCCTGAAGTAGCTGGACCGGGTTTATATGAGATAGCCGCCGCTGTGTGCAACACTGGTTCGGGTCGGGATATTGAGAAACTTGATCCGGAGAGGATTGTGGTGGTTTACTTGGGTCAGGCTGATAATGTGAGGTCTAGGTTGCAGCATTATGGTCGAACCGGATCTCATCTCGTTTTCGGCGTCGATTTGTTCCATCAAGTTTTTTCAAGAGGCTTTCCAATTGTTTACCGTTGGGCTCTTGTAAGTATTACTGCTTCAATTGTTTGTTACTCCGTATAATTTATTTATTTATTTTTGTAAAGACGGATTTTTTTTGAATAAAGGTAAATAAATGACTGAGACAAAGAGGGCATGTTATTGCTTGGTGGGGTAGTTGAGGATTGAGATTAGTTTGTTAGAGGTAAGGTTGTTGTTACCTTTATTTTTTGACGGAGATTTGAATAAAGGTAAACAAATGACCGAGACAGAAAGAATGCATGTTATTTACTTGCTTGGTTAGTTGAGGATTGAGATTAGTTTGTTAGAGCCTTAGAGGTAAGTTGTTGTTACCTTTATTTTTAAATGGAGATTTGAACAAAGGTAAACAAATGACCGAGATAGAAGGAGTACATGTGATTTGTTTGTTGGGATAGTTGAGGATTGAGATTATGTTTTGAAGTTATACTTGGAGCGCAAATTTGTAGATGGACGATAAGATTTGTCTTGAGTCTAGACAGAAATGTTGGAATTAAGTTTATTGTCTATTGATTTATTTGAATGAGATTGTGTTCAGTGGAAAAAACATTTGACAGAAGTTGGTATACAACTTAAAAAGAAGAATTTGACATGGGATTGGATTTATGATTGAAATTGGATCGGAATTGATATATACAACCTCCATTTCTGACAATAAGCCTTATTGTTAAAACAATTGAGCTGATTGAATGAAATAGAAGGAATACTAAGTTCAATCTAGGATTATAAAATGCTTGAATTTGGCATCGAATCATGTTCTGTGTTGAAGTAGTAGTTCAGCATTTTGAGCAATATAGGAAGAAGCAGGCTACTGTGTTACATCACAGTCAGTCTGCTGAAACTTGCCGCAGTAAATGAGAAAGAAAGGGATTGGAAAAGAAGAGGATTTAAGCTATCACATCAATTAGCTACTCGATCTGCCTACATTCAAACCGTGTAAGGACTTAAACAAGTACTCCGTAGCTCAAAATGTATGTTAGGCAAAAATACCTTCTGGTTGGTGCTTGATGTTTAAATTCTTCAGTTAGGGCTTCCTGTTCTTTGGGGTTATCATTTCTAGTTCGAATAGGGCATTGTTTCCTGCGTCACCAAGCGATATCCAGATCTCATGCATCTCAATAAAGTGCTACTACTAGTCTTCTATAGCTTGCCGAAAACCCTATCAAGTTTATGATGTTGTCCCCTTTTTCGGGCCTAACCTAGATGCGCGGATATTCTAGGACTGGCAAATCATGAAGCTCCCCCCTTCTTCTCTGATGCAGGGGTAAGGCTACGTACACTCGTACAGAGTCTATTTCAAACAGTAGGATCATTAAGTGTCGATGTGACTCTCTTATGGATGAGGAAATTCAGATAGGATCATTTGGATTTGTTGCCTTTAGATGGCGAGGTCTATGAAAAATGAAGATGATTACAATATATTGGTTAGGTGTTCACCAAACTCTCATAAACTTTATGTTACAAGCATGATACGGAGTATAAAATATGTCAGTTTTAGTCTTGATCATGGAATTGATTGTCGCGGCCTGATCTCGGTCATTGTGTGCCATGAACATGTAACCTGCAAAACCGTTTATTTTATATGTGTAAAGTGTAAACTCAATAATCTTGGCTCTCTGATGAGACACCTATCATGACAGAAAATCTGGATTGTTAATTTCTGGTTTTAAGATCCTAGTTTTTGTAAGAGAATGTTACAGTGTTATTGGTTGAAGTAAACTTTTAGAGAAATTATAATGTTATGTTAATTTGGGATTAGAAATGAGTTCTTAAGAGCGGATCGTGGCCTCGTGAGAGCAATGTACTTTTCTGTAGAGAACATCATAAAGTAGGCAAAGTAATTCTTGGATAAAGTCATAAAGATATGAAGAAATTAGCTTGGGGAATAAGATTCCACAAATCTAAAGTGAATGCCAAAGATTGTTTCTTTTTCTTGGAAAAGGTTGATGATCCACCTCATTCTTGCACTTTCTAGCCTGTTACTTTACTTAATGCACTAATCTTCAGAGGCAATACTCGGCCTTTGAAGTGTCTGTACCTACGTGGAAAAATCGAAAAAGTGCTGCATTTTAGTAAAGTACTTGCTCATAGATTTTGTAAGAGAGGGTTGCAGTGAAACTCAAATAGTAAGATAATAACTCGGACGAGACGGTCTTATGGTCTTGCGTAAGAGAATTATATTAGTAGCATATCTTTCATCTTAGGTTTTATTCACTCCTTATATGTAAATTTTAGATGGAACCCCGAGTCTAGAAAGAATTTAGACTTGCCTCTTTTTTAGGCTTGTTGACAGATCCTTTAACAAATGACTAGATGTGTATGTTGCCTTAAGAAGGATAGTGATAATCGTGTCTACTTCACTTCACTGAGTCTGAGATGACTCAAACAACACCGATATTTCTCCAACGCCTCAACGGCTCTTGCAAGGCAGTAAGGGGTAGGATGTACGCAGTCTTACCCATATCAAACAAGGTCAAGCGGTCAATTGAAATGACTCATACGCTTTCAGTTAACTTCCATCTTCCAATATAAGTTCAATCTTTAAATTTAGGCAGCATATTAGTTATACAAAACCAAAATAGATTACATAAGCGAATGGCGAGTTCACATTGCTTTTGATAATACTCTCATGCTGGCTAATTTTAATTTGAATGTGAAACAGATGAAGAGCAAAAGGGAAGCTGAAAGGACAGAAGCTCAGCTTCTTGAAAAATTCGACTATGCATGGAACAAACTTGGAAATGGTTCACGGCGTCCAGATGATATTCTATACAAAATAGACATGATCTCATCCAAATCACATAACACTCCTAAGATCTGGAAGATGTTACAAACTCTCGGTGATCAAAAGGTGGGCATTCCAATCAAAGCAGAGAAGTTTTCATTGGACAACAAGCCTAATCATGATACTCGTATTTATGATGAGAAATTAGGTCTTTTTGACCGAGTTCTTAAGTTCTCTCGTTCTCGACCTAGGTCAGTTGTTCCTGACCCTGGAACAATTGTCAAGGACTTCAATGAAACCGTCATTTGTGGCGTGACTTCTAGTAACGGGAAAATTTGTATTAAACCACCAGTTGAAGGGCGAAAAAGGTGTGCTGATCATAAAGGCTTGAAATTGACCTGTAAGCCCTTGACCAAGGATCGACCCTGCACTAATTTAGAACAAGAAAATTGTCCATCCAATGTGATAAACAACGTCATTTGCGGTGTAAAACTACGTGAAGGATCACATTGTGAAAGGCCACCTTTGCCAGGCAGGAAAAGGTGCATGGAGCACAAAGGGATGAGAGTTAATCAATCCGTGTCTAAGGATTCAACCCATAAGTCTCTAATCACGGTATCTCTCTCAAATCCTGGCCTCATAGATTGCTGCGGAGTGCATTTAAGTGATGGGAAATGTTGTACAAGAATGCCCGTGAAAGGAAGGAAGAGATGTGAGGAGCATAAAGGAATGCGAGTTGATGCTTGTGTTTCTAACAATTCTAAGTTATCAGTGAGAAACAAATGGTTCAATGCTAAGCTTGAATAGAGTCATCCCTGTCAAATTTCAGCTATTTGCGCTGAAGAACGCGGCTATACTAAGAAGTGCAAGATGAAGTAAGTACATGGATTTTCAGATGATGCCTTCAATAGTTGAATTTATTTATGGTTAAGTTATTGCTCAAGTGTGGTAAATTCTATGCCAAGAATCATTCATTTAACAGGGAAGTATAGCATTCATAATTTATACCCCCCACAGGGAAACTACAGTTATTTCTTCAATACATAGGAGAAAATCGCAAGGAGGTTCGGTTCGAGAATTTAATTTACAGAGAGAACTCTATGTGACAGTTCATGTCAGTTAACCTCGATCATTTCGGGAATGAGGCTATGTTGTTGTTGTTGCGGCGTTGTATTTTTACATTACATTGTCATTTGAATGACTCAACTGAAAGATATATGTACTTTTTTTTTTTCTTTAACTTATTTGAATCAATAGAGGAACAATATTCATTGGAGCACCTATTTAAGTGTGCGATATGCTTTGTTATTGTATTACTCAAAACACCGAGTTACGCCTCATCACTATTTAAGTGTGCGATTATGTAACCAACTGTGAACTCGGTTGGAATAAGGTTGCTCATGAGTTTTTTCTCACAATCTCACATATTTAGTACTCGTATATTGTCACGTGACTCACGTCACAATCACCATCTCAACGGCTCTTGGAATTATTGTCATCCTTCTTCGTTCGTCTTACATCTCTACTCTACCCCAATGGAAACACCCTCCCTAAAACCCAACTCTACATGTGTCCTCCAGGAGGACCGTCTTCTTTACACTCAAGGCAATCCACCAAATCAAATATTATAAAAGCTTAGGTGTAAGGAGGACGGTTCTCTCGGAGGACACAAGAAAATTTCAACTTTGATAGTGCGAAAAACTTGCCCAAAACATCAAATCATATTCTTAACACTCAGCTTTTTAAACTCGGGAAACCAAGGAGTATGACTGTACGAGTGTCCAACAGGCATAAAACTTGCTTTGGCTTCCAGGAAAATATGGACTTTAGTTCGAACCCGAGATCATCCAACATTTTTATTGTACAATGTAATAACTAAATCTCATGGAGATACATTCCATAACAAGACATTGCCAGTACATCTGACATTGATCCAAACAACAATTTGGGGCAACGTTAATAAAAGTGAGATAGCCTAATACCGTGTACTTGTTGAAAATTTTAACGCAGTACCAAACTGTCGAAAGCAAGTAAGAAAACGGTGTAAAATTAAAGCAGCTGCCAAACTAAAATTAGTTCTTGTAGTTTAAAGAACTTTAGCATCCATGACCGCTTCCTGTATTCTTGACTGCAACTTTTCTTCAGCAATCCACCGGGCACTTTGCTGACAAATAAGTTCTCTTTTTTTCATCTTTTTCTGTTCTATTGCATTTTGCCTCTCTCTCCAATATTTGAGCTTCTCCGCTTTTTCTTTCGCCTGCATGATTTGATTTTTTAATAAGAGCCAGGACATAATCAACCACCATGGAAGCAGAATTTACAAAAATAACTCAATAAGTAATGATGCTTGGAAAAGAAAAAACAACACAGCAATCCAGTCCCAGTTCCAATATATTTGTGCATTTAATTGGGTTTTTATAACACAGTCACGAGCAGATTCCATACAAACTACTAGAAGACAGTAAAAGGAAGTATCATGGTTTCCCTAGATCAGAAGATTAAGATGGTTCATCCAACTAAAGTGTCCTATGCCAGTATTAAAGCCGCAGGCTAAGTCAAAACTAACATATGCATCCCGTTGCAAACTAACATATTCAAGAAGAAATCTGTAGGCCCAAAATAATTTGAGGTAGACTAAGGTGATCGGTCATCATAAAGTGTTCAACAAAAGAAAACAATCCAAAATTATCTATAAATCTATAATAGTGCCAATGTTTGAGATTTTTCTAAACATGATCTTGTGGTCTAGTGTAATCCTAACATTCTCCTAAGGTGAGTTATTTTCATCATCTTTGGACGGAAACTTTAGGAAGTCACAATTTAGTACTTCGAATTAGATGGATCATGTTTTCAACTAATATATCCATTTTACACTTGTTTGCTATTTTTAATTTCTGCATTATAATTTTTTTTATATTTACTTGGGTTCCTTTTCAGACTTTTAAAACCTGGTCACTTTAGTCTTCTTTTATCATTCTCAAGTCTCAACATTTTTTATTTTATTTTTTTGAGTTGCTTTATTTTTCTACACACTTCACATTTTCATTTATCTTTCAATTTCTTCTGATTTCGTTTCAATTATGCAAGTGGTCGTTGAGGGTTTCGAAGGATGATTCATTTTAGCGGACCCAAATCACTTTGGGAATAAGGTTTTGATGTTGTTTTTGTTGTTGTTGTATCTCTCCGCGTACTCAATATAGCATAATAATTGATTTGGAATCAACTAACATCAACTCGAATACGTTGGTGGGTTTCATCTTTGCACATGGAGTTTCAAGAAATCTTATTATGAGTACGCTGGAGGGGAATCTTTACATGGTGGTACATTTGATGTCCGGTTTACGACTACAATATCTCAAAAATCAAAATGCCATATCAGACAAATTCATCATTTCTAAAACTAAGATCCAAAGATCCCTAGCAGACAAGGATGTGAATAAATGATGGGACAAAGAAGAGTATGCTGAAAAACATCATACCTTAATAGTAATCTTTGCTTTAAGAAGAGTTCGGTTTATTTAATCGTTGAAAATTTATATTTCAGTTATTTTTATGTCTGTTGTGAATGTCCTATTTTATATTATTAATGAATTAATCTTTCACTATAATAAACATTCCAACAAAAGGGCAATCCTCAAAGGTACCAATACCCTAGATCATAATTTCCCAATAGAATTCGAATAATAATGTGATCCAAAGGAACTGCTCAAATTGTACATCAAGCCAAACTTTCCTCAAAACATACAAGACGACATTGTTCACTTTGTCTCTAGTCCCACTTAAAAAAATGTGTGTTACTTTTTATTGGTGGCAAACAGTGCTACAAACTCCCAATTAACAAACCTATGCCCCTGAAGAAAAATAGATCTCACATACTCGAACTCTAAAGTCTAAAGTATATACTTAATAATGTTAAACGGTTAGGTATATCATAATCCACAATCGTTCATTCTCTTGAGAGAAAAGATCAGCAATTTTTGCTGTTTTTAATGTCATAGAGAACCTATACAACCCATGCCCTTAAAGAAATAGCCCACAACTTAAATTCACAAGGAAGAACAAAAATACTCTATGCTAAATTCACAATAATAAACACTTCGAAGATGATCATGGAAAACAAATACAAATTAACGTCAGCAAGTCAACAAATACAGCATGCAAGAATAACAACAAAGGCAATGTCCACGTGAATCCACTCAATAGCCTCTCAGAATTTACCACCTCTATTTGAAGGTTTGTGTCCATATGTCCTTTGCAGCAACAACAAAGGTGCACAACCCATCTAAGCTATTGCAGTAGGTAGTAAAGGCAAATCTCATTAATTTTATTAAGCCAGCTGAGCAGACTGAATATTCTGCAGATAAAAAATGACACTCCAGAAATTACCTCATAGGCGTCTTAGCTCAAAACCATGCATGATGCATATCTCATAATCCAGAAGAAATTTCTGTGCTATACAGCTTTAGGATGATAGCCAATTCAGCTAACATTAATCCGATAACTTATGGGTTGAGAAATCACATCTGATATGAGAGTTGCGCATGAAAGTTGTTCCTAAGGTCATTAACAATGTTTTCCCTTACATAGAAGGCAAAGGAACTCAAACCCCCAAAGGATCAAGATTCATGACTAAACTGATGCATAACAAGAGACTTTGTTGTGCACAAACTCAGGTCTAAATTGAGTATGTTTTTGTGATGTCCCGTGGTTGTATAATTTTAGCTTTCCTGCAGCGAGAGGCTTAGATTGTTTGGGGTTTGTGTTCACAACAGAAGTAAGCCGACTTTTTTTCTGTGGCTCCAATTGTATTTGATTTTTGAGTTTGGACTTTATAATACGCACCAAGTCTAATGATTTCAAACCATGAAGAATTTTTGAGGTTGGTTAAAAATGTGCTGGAGCATGTCATCTATAGACTATAGTTAATAGTTAGAGGCCACAATCAACATTGAACTAAACTTTTGTTTTTCGTATTCCTTGAGCGATTATTCAATAGTCAATTATAGCTCAGAATTGTTTGGAACTCAGTAAACATCCACCATACTTTTGTTTGCACTTCGTTCAATAGCATGCTAATTAATCATGTACTGAACAGTTACAACCTCAGTTATATTTAACTTTGACTCAAATACACGAATGTGAAGCTTACTCCCGCGTTGTTTTTACATATTACAATTTTTTTCTCAAAATGAGTGTAATATGTTTTGTAAAGATAATCTCATACCTGGTACCACATATGTACGAAGTGAGCTGCAGATGCCTAACTCGGCATTAATAAAAAGTAATGCAGTTATACCATGTATCAAAATGTTAACTCACTGGTTGATTGAAGGTAGGTAATTTCAATGTGAAACACGAAAAATGCTTCACTGTAAATTAGTGAATTACTATGTGCTTTGCAACATCATTCCTAGCATTCCCGCATCATTTACAATACTAGAACATGATCTAATACATGTTAGAATGAATTCAAACATGGCAGATAACTACGGCCAATTACCTAAATCGCCACTATATAAGAATATCACCAAATTGGGGAACCGCACGCAATTCAACAACTAGTACAACAAAAACATTGGCCCAATGCCGCAAACTCTCCTTTTATAGACAAAATACACTCTAATAGTACGGAAGATATAGTGTCCTAGAAAGCTTCTCAATGAAATTGCCAATCCTGACTGCTGCCAACTATGCTAACCCTACAAAAAAAGATATTTTTAATTTCCTCTGAATTTAAAGGAACTACTCCGTAAGATCTTCAAGCTAGAAAATGCCAACCTCGTAAATACTCGTAGTCAACATCACTTCATAACAATAGCTTATCAGATAAACTAGTACTCATCATTCATCTTACACTTTCCCTACTTCACTCCATCAACCCCATTTTCCGAAACCCTAGTCCCCTAATAAAAATAACAAATTGTCTAATCAAGTAAAATAGAGGGACACTATTTGCCTTTTATTTTTGCTGATTTGGAAGGAAGCCAAAATGAATGATCCATTTTTCCTCCTCTAAACAACAAAACCGAAACATTACCCTAATGCCTCAATAGCTCCTCCAAACAACGGGGCAAGGGGAGCCGGTCTCATTCAGTTACACATTACCATTCATATACGACTAGACATTGACCGTCGAAATATGACAATTCAATAGGTAAACAAATGCCGGAAACAAGAAAAAAATCAAAGGTACAGATAAACATTGACATGACAATTCAATAGGTAAACAAATGACGGAAACAGGAAATTAAATCAAAGGAATACGAATTACCATTCATATACAGCTAGACATCAGAATTGAATAGGTAAACAAATGACAGAAAGAGGAGATTAAATCAAAGGAATACCAGAGTAAGGCGGAATTCCTCATCAGAAACCTTGCGCTCGGCAGCACGAGCACGAGCAGCAGCAGCCTTGAATTTCCTGCGCTCTTCTTTTTGTCTCTGAAGCTCAGCATTACGTGCCTCATCTTTTCGAGCCTTCTCCGATCGCTTCAGCTCTAGTTCCTCCATGAACTGCTTTCGGATGACCTTAACCTGTTTAGCGTAATCGCTGCGAAGACGCGCGAGCTTGCGGTAGGCTTCTTTAGGGGTTTTAGGGAAATCGTCTTTTAGGAAGGAGCCGATGAAGGGGGTGGGTTTCAGATAGACGTGATCCGGGTTGTGGTCGTGGTCGTGGTCGTGGTCGTGGTGGTGATGCGGTTTTTCGGTGGCGCCGGTTGACAGTGCGCGGTGGTGGAGGTTGGTTGTTCGCCGTAGAAGCACCGCCGCCGCCCTCATCGCCATTTTTGATAGCAAGGGTAATTAAGAAGATTAATCAACAGGTGACGAATGAAGAGCAGTGTATGTGTATTGTGTAGCCGTGTAGTTGCATAAAGACGTGGCATACGGGTCGGGTCGGGTCGGGTCGGGTCGGGTCGGTTTGGATTATTTGGGTTTGCAAGAATTCAAGTAAGTTCATTTCAGGATCGGATTATTTTCGGGTAGATTGTTTTCAAGTTATTTAAAGATATTATCAGTTTCCGATGATAAACATTTGGGTAAGGTTGTATAATTTTGAGTGCGGTCAGGTTACTCTGGTCGAGTCAATTTTGCCTGGTTAAGGTGTATTAGATAAAAGTATTACGGCCTATGGGGTGGAGAGTAGGGAGTAGGATTGTCAAAAGTTGATCCGATATGAGGAGCTCGACTCGAACTACTGGAACTTTACCTATAATGCAGTTCGAAAATTGGGTGAACTAAAATGGGGACCCGATAGAGATCAAATCGACAACGAAAACAACCTTACTTGTCCCAACACGAACTGAATCGACATTAACTCATCCCGATTTCGACCTCGATAACAAAATTGGCTTACTTAATAATAACGGTCTAAATATGACCAAATTGATTTTCATCTTAATTTTTTAAGTTTGAAACTAAAATAAATATATTCTACATAATAATATCAATTCAATCAAGATAAAATATATGTTTTTAACTTGACCAAGTAGACAAACCGAACTTGACCAAACTTGTCACCCGATTATAACCCGACTTGACAATGATCCGATATCAAATGGTAATCAACCTAAACTTGTTGTTGACCCAACACAACCCGAACCGATATGATCCAACTCATAACCGACCCCGAGTGATTCGATTGCCACATCTATAAACTCAAGTTTAGTTGTTTATGGACTTTATGAGTAACAATAGTTAAATTAACTATTCGTTTAATAATTTTTAATTCGAGTGATCTAACCTGCTAATCGGTCCACGTTCATAACAATGGTTATGTGTGCCTTTTAAACTACTTACCATAAGATGATGTTGCCATAGGTTGCACAATATATATTTAAAAGTATCCTATTTGAATGTCAAATTATTTATTTTTATGTGTTAAGTTGTTTTATTTTATGTGTCAAGTTGTTTAAGTAACACCTAAATTGAATATACGAATTTGACCTAATCACCTATTTTGAATAACTTAATGAGGTTTTATTAGTGTGTGATAAATTTTTATTGTGTTAAATTATTTTTTGATCGTTTTTTATTGTATTATGAATCGAGTAAAGATTTGATTACATAAAATAACATATGGCCTGTGTATAAATTATAAAAGTTTTGAATATAAATTGGGTTAGATTTGAATCGGTAATCCACTAATGAAGTGGATAACAGGATTTTGATTCGCAAGCTTGATCCATTGTCACTACCCCATATCTTGGTTTTTTATGTGAGTTAAAGACCGTGTGGAGAGTATGTTAGTAATTAAGATCACATAACACAATAAATAATAGGGTTATTTAATGTCAATACTCTAAACTATGGAGACTTGTTATATCACGCCCCCTATTTTACTTGTTACGTCCCTTATTTTTTAATTTATTCCAAATTTGCCCTTACATCTAAAGTAACTTTAATAAAAGGTAATTATTGTTTTATCGTAAAAGTGTTTCTGAGACTGTTTATATAATAATTGATTTATCATAATTGATTTTGTGTGATGGTTTCTATTATAACTAATTACGGTTTATTCTTATTGATTTTTTTTGCGATGGATTCTATTATAACAAATTTACGGTTTATCGTTATTGTATTTTTGAAATGGTTTCTATTATATTTAATTTACATGACAACTTTAAACGAAGGATAGTGCTTCATTTTTTATACTTAACCTTTACCAAGTGGAAACCCAAATTATAAGCAACTTCATTTGACCGATCAAATGCATCTTCAAATGAGTTAAACGTATTTTCTGTAACACCCCCATACTCCGAAGTGCCTTACCAAGGCCACCTTAGGTATGAAGATGTTACCATCTCGGTTTCCCGAGGCAATGATAGTCATAAGACAATAACGAAACAACTTAAATAAAGTATTTAGCGATTACATTGTTTATCAAACTGTCTAACCAAAACCGTTTAACAAAACCAAATGAAAATACAAGTCTCAAAACCAACTACTATAAGACTCAACACAGCAGAAGACTCTCTAACAAGGTGATTGCCCATCCATCCCGAGCACGTCAATGCTATACCTGCTCAAATCTGCTCACCATCCCCGAATGGATCATCACAGTTACAAAATACAACACGGGGTCAGTTACTGTCACAACAATCATTAAATAATGACATAGCAACACCACACAGTCTCCTTCACCACACCACCTCACTCCACATCACTGACTACACACCCAAGGTGTGTAGCCCTGCCAGTGGGGGACCGCAGCCGTTCCCACCTAAGCCCCGCTCATCATACCGAGCGATAACCCATGTTCATTAATGTGCACATCCCCTCCCGTGGCGGGTTCCACGGAGGGCGAATCAAGGGCGTGAAGCCACTCCCGCAAGTGACTCCACTCAGCCGAGAACGCATCTCGCAACACAGCCAACACTACATCCACCATATCACCACAACACCCAACACATAATAGGTATATCATACAAACACAATATTCACAAAGCCATGCGACAAAACAGTAACCGAGTAGGGAAACCCTACCTGAAAGCAATCACCACAGCAACTCAAGCAACTCAGAATTGATCCTCTACGAATTCACCTCCTATTCACACACACAATAACATATTACAACCCTAGCATCAAAACCCCCAAACAACTCCCATAACCCCCAAATTAGGGTTTA